>JABSTQ010004804.1:0-19837 GCA_013358835.2 Ixodes persulcatus | reverse complement strand
GGCAGCTGACGGGGAGCAAGCACTCCCAGAGTTGGAGGCAGAAAACCGGGATGAGAGGGACCAGGTTGTAGAACAGCCAGATCTCGTAGCACTAGAAAGCGTACGCCGTCCCAACCCGCCGGCGAAAAAGGCGGAGGAAGACGGGATCAGTGAAAGATCTCTCGTAGCTCCGGCGTCACGTAACTTTGGTCCTCTGCTACGAGTAGACAGAGTGTCTTTGACAGTCGAGCAGAGGAGATTGCTAGGACCAATGTGACGGGGCATGAAAAAGACGGATTGTTTTATCGGCGCTATAAGGACCGCATTTTCACGTCTAGAAATCACGTGAAAATCGATCACTATGACTTCAGCGTAAGAAAAAGGAAAGGCAAATTTAACGGCAATGCCGATGGGTTGAGCAGATTTTTCTGACATCACGAAAAATAGTAGGGATGATCTCAGAGGTCTTCGTCATCCACGGGAATGAGGATCAAAGTGGGGGCACTTCGTTAAAACCCCACAATGACCTCACAAATTGCGAAGAAGTTTTTGTCTTTTGTATTTTGTTCTTAGTGACCTCGTTGGAAAAATGAGTTTTTTTGGCGACAGGGGGTCTCGATACCCGGAATTGTACCAAATTTTGGTAATCCGTAATCCAGTCTGGCGGGTCTTTGGCGAATTCCGAGCGTTTGACTGCGGTGGGGCGTGGTGCTGTGGGGGACGTTTCCGCTGATGCCTCCGTTGTGAGAGGTTTGGGAGTTTGTTTGGTGCTTGCAGCGTCTTCTCAAGGCCTACTCCAAGCCCACCTCTTCAGGCCAGCGATTGTACCACCGGCCATTCGAGGTTTCCCTGGCCCCGGAGGGGCTGTTAAGAATGGAACCTTCGGCAACCTTTTTCGAGTTTCAACGCTGCGGAAACGAGTCCCGAAACGAGTCCCGACGTGTTCAAGACCGTCGCCCAGCTGTCGTGGTCTGCCCGAAACGAGTCTCAACGCGTCCGTGACGTCAACGGGACGTGTGTGTGTGTGCGTGTGGGTTCGTGCGCTCCGGAAGGGGAGAGAGGCCTGGCCTAACTGCGGAGAACCATGGCTATGACGCATTTCTGGCTACGACGCGGCGGGCTTTGCTGCAACGCACTTGGCGGTCGCACCTGCTGCCCTGGCGGAGAGTGAGGGAGAAAACGGACCCCTATATAAGGCGGGGCGTGAGGCTGCTGAGGGGTTCTCTTGGATATGACGACTGTATCGCTACCATGTAATTAAACCGTTCGTTACGTTACCAATTCTCCAACCTCCACTGGACCCCTGGGTTCTTCACTTCGGGGAATGGTCGTCGTCACGAGCCAGGAAGCCTCCGGACGTGCGGCCTAAGCCCCGCCTCGAACACGGTCCAGCTGGTCCGGGAGGACGCAGCGAGCGTTTTTAAAAGTAAATCTTCCTTCGTTCCGTTTCAAAATGTGGAAGATTCTCGACGCATATCGTGAGTAAAAAGCTGCGGGTGTTTTCAAAACTACGTCGTTTTAATTGAACAATGGCGTTGTAATCAGTGTAATCATAAAGAAATGTGTGTTTTGTGTCTATTGTGCATTCAGATATAACGCGGTTGTGCGCTTGCCGTGGCGTCAGCGACGGCACGTCGGTGCGCGAATAAAATACGCGAGGCTGGCAGCACAGGCCAGCCACTCTGCTGCCAACCTTCGGTCTGAGATGTTGGCTGCTGTTTGATCTTAGCCGCCCGGCCCGGTTCGGGAATCTGCCGCGCTATCGTCACCGCAGCCTCGACTTGCGGTATGGTGACTCGGCACCTCCCAGCGCACCTATTTCCGACACTGGGCCGGAATATAACAAATGGACCCCGGATTGTTGTCCTAAATCTGCTTTTTTTATGGTTCGTGTTGTTGTAATGCGATGCACAGCGACGCACACCGTCCGAGTAGATAAATTGGACCTGCAAACGACCGGTTATACAGAATTTCAGGGAAACTTAAGTCACCACCGATTTTCTCCTGTAATTCTCGTGTGAGTTTGTTGCGCTCATCATGCGGTGTGAATAAATTAGGGCAACGTTTCCTACCTGCCCACAGATGCATGCATTGAGACCATTCTTTACGTAGTGAACATGGTGCTTTTTCTTTATTTTGGGAAGAGGTGTTGATGAATTTATTATGCTACGATCACTTGAGAGTTGAGAAATTGGGGAGAGCGAAAAAGCTTTCACAACTTTGTCTCTTTTCTCTCTGGCACTGTCCCGTTGCAGTTTCAGACATACCCACTAGCAGGTACAAACTGCGCTCTAAAGCAGATAAAGGACTGGTAAGTCAGGACGGTGCGGACTCCGCGTTTCGCGCTTTTCGCAAGGTGACTGGGTAAGTGCTTTTGCGAGGTATGCGGAATATGCAAACGATTTTGTTATGCCCGTCGTTTGCGTCTCTCCAGCAAAACGAATAAGATAATCTACAAAGGCGCAATCACAATCCAAGATTTACGATAACAAAGCGTTTGATTCGGTGGTCCGTGTAGTTGTATTTTACCCTGCTTTCTGCAACACCGTGTCATGACGAAGAGCTGGAACATTCACGGTTAGTGCTGGACTACCGGTTGACAAAAGCCCGCATCGGCGCTGAGTGCGCTTGGGCTGTTGATGCGCGGCTTGCCTTTCATCCGCGGATTGCCGCCAGCTGATCCGGCTGCTCGATGGTGAGGAAGCGGCGAAAGTGACCTCTGAAGTAACTGTAAATCCTTGTTCATCCAGTTATCTTGTGTCAAAGTGTGGAAGGTGTCCAACGTGTACTGAGGGCGGGAACTACGAGCGTTTTGCCTTGCTTTTGTAACCGAAACCAGAGCAGCGAGATAAAGGCCCGTTCACACTTGCGACAGTCGCTGGAGCGACCAGCGACTAGCGACTGGGTTTTGGTCGCGGAGCGACCAAAACAGGTCGGTAGCGACCGATTTTGAGCAGTCGCTCCCCGACCGATTTCTCAAGTCGCAAAACCGAGTCGCTGGACGGCGGAGCCAATCAGAGTCTCGCAGGAAGTGATACGTGCGTTTGTTTACATCCGGCACTGCTTCCCGCGGGAAATAGCGACGCGCGCACGGCTGCGGTCACTGGCATAGAGTTCTCCGCGGAAGCTCTTATTAATGCTGTCAAAGACTGTTTGTTTCTTTACAATAAGCGGCACCCCGACCACAACGAACGGGGCAAAACGCTGCAGGCCTGGAACGAGATCGGCGACATTTTCGGCATAGCAGGTACGTACACCCGTGAGCGATATGAAGGTGAACAGCCCTCCTCTTGTTTTTGACGCTCCTGCAAGTTTTGGAACAAGCTGTTCCAGAAGAGGGCTAGAACGCAAAGTTTAGACCCTTGGCCACGTACCATTTGAGACGTTGAGAGTTAATATAGCTTTAGGGAGCCGTAAAACAGGCAAGAAACCAGGTAAGGTGTTCACCTTCATATTGCCGGCGGGTGTGCAATATCACAGTTGACGGAGCGCACGTATACGTTCCGAAGCACCATTACGTTTTTTTTGTTTTTTCCTGCCGGCACCTTTGATCAGAAAAACCTTTCAGCCGGCTCGAAAAGGTGTTGATTATTATTTGTTAAGTTGGCAGCGAGCCTGGCGACTCGTCGGTCGCTCAATCAGGTGTGAACACTGATGGTCGCCAGTCGCTTGTCGCTAGTCGCTCCAGCGACTGTCCCAAGTCGCAAGTGTGAACGGGCCTTCTCTCTTGCTTACTCCAAAGTGATAGAAGCAATAAGTCGTCAAAAACACGTTTTTAGGGTTTCAAACCGAGTAAACAAGACACATATAATAAAACTTCGTTGTCTGTATGCAGGAGGACTTGTGTAACACAGCAATACATTCTCTTTCCAAAACTAAAAAGAAAGTAAAACTCAGTCCGCCGTATATGGCAGCAACTTCTTCGCTGCAAAACCTATGCTGGCAACGTAAGCGGTTTTAATATGGCCGCCCCCGCTTTGCGCCGCGTTCCCTTTCCCTCCTCCCCCCCCCCCCCCCTGATAGCTACAGTCTAGTACAAAAGTAACCGCGTGTTTAAATGGCGCTGGCGTTCAGTTCGTCGCCGTTCGCTGGCTGTTTCTGTAGCCGATTCGTACTCAGAAAGCCGCAAAATATGCGTACACACGAGATATGACTGGATACGTCGAAACGTCGCGTACAACTTTGCTCGCGGTAAAGAGGTGAGCGGGACGTCGGAAACGCCGGTCGGGTCGGGTCGGGTCGGTGTCGGAGCGATCCGTCGTCGCTCACGGTAAACGGGCTTTTCCAATAAAGTTCATGTCTGTGGTCGCGAAACGATTCCTCCTGTGGAAATTACCCGGTGTCCGTGAAAATGCAACCGGCATGAGGCCTCGGCGATCGGCTGAACCGCCACGCAAACCGGACCTGATCGATGGGGAAACACGCTGCTGGATGCAGTCGATGGTCGCTCCCACTGTCGCGTAATCGCCGTAATGGATACGGCGTCGGCGCTTGGGGGTGAATGCCTGGGGTGGATTAGCGCGTATGGACGATTACGGATGAACACGTGCAAACTATGCTTTCGCTGCGGCGAAAAGCCGTGTAAAGCGCTGGGCCTCGCCCGTAGATCCCGTCTCACGTCAAACGGCCGCCATTGTAAAAAAACACCCCTAGACGTGTGATCGCGGAACGAAGTACACGTTCAAAGATGCCTGTTTTACACGAGACCTCGGGTGCAAACGAAATACACCGAGCCTCGCGTGTAAAACGAACACCATTTGGGGAGTCCGCCCTGGGACAACGGTTTACACTTCCAGGGGTGTACTTTTTCGCTATGTGTGTTGTGCATAGAAGCTTATAAGTCTTACCACGCTGCCATCTCCTCAACAGGCTGCGACGTAATACTTCAAATTAGTAAATTTGTTTGAAAAGCAAACTAACAACAAAATGGTCGAATGACGTCAAGTGAAACGACCCATTTTAATAATTAATTTATTTATTTATTTCAAATACCCTCAAGGTATTTGAAATCGAAACATTGAAGAGGGGAGTGGACATCAAAATAATAATTACAATGTGCACATGTTAGTTAGGACTCTCTTAAACAAAACAATATCAGTAATGTTAGCTATTAAGGTAGGAAGGTGGTTCCAATCCAATGATGTTTGTTGAATAAACGTATATTAAAACAACGAAGTTTCAAAATTTGGCATACCGACTTTATGACTATGATCAATGCGCGCAGCGATGTAGAATGGTAGGATAATTAGTTTATGTCGAAGGTCAGCGTTTTGATGAAATATTTTGTGGAAAAGACACAAACCAAAGATTTTACGGCGATGCGTTATTGATGGCATGCCTAAAGAGGTTTTTATGGTAGAAACGTTGGCAGTGCGGTGGTTGTTCCACATGGTAAAACGGCCTGGACGGTTTTGGACAGATTCAATAAGGGAAATTAGCGAAGAGTTTGAGAATCCCACAGAGCGGCAGCATATTCTAATTTTCGGCGGATTAGAGTTTTGTAGATGGTTAGTTTCAGGGAGGACGGTGCGAGAAAGAAATTTTTTTTAAGCTATCTTAACATACGGTTAGCATTGTTAATCACGTATTCGACATGAAGTTTCCAAGAAAGGTTAGACGTTATATGAACACCAAGGTATCTGCAACTTGACACTGATGCGAGAGGCTTACTGTTAAGTCGATAGGTGTGAGACAGAAATGAACCATGTTTAAGTCCGACTGCAGCCGATGCTAGGATTCCAAGGAGTCAATCAAGGAACGCCAAAAGTGCACGATCATCACTCTCGTTGTTTTCGTGGGTTCGCTATCAGCGGGAAAATCAATCACGCACCGAAATAAGCGCAGGATTACGGCGGCATTCAATTTGCGTGATTGGTTTTGTCGGTTGTAGTAAACGCGTTAAGAACGATAAGCGTCGTGACGATGCACTTTCGCCGCTGTTTGATTGGCAACATAGGGTCGTGGCGTCGACGGCTGCAGAGGGTCTCTAAATGGAACCCACTACACTGTCCTGCGTTATCTTGAAGGCTACCCTGGGCAACTCTAGAGTTAGCTGACAGTTGTGTAAGACAAATCCCTGCATAGACTTTGCCTCTAGATGGTGCACACAGCGTAGAATATTATCTTTTAGAGGTGTACCGTACTCTTCTTCCGAAACACATTCGAAGAACTAAACATGGTTTAAGAACTTGACGCAGGTGCAAACTCCGGAAAAAAACATTTTAGACGCAAATTATTTTTTTTTGTTGTATTTTTTATTTTATGGGCGGCAAAATGCTCTTCGAATTGAGTGTAAGGGCCAAATTTACAGGTGCAGTTTTTTTATCCTCCCACCTGCTTGCAAAGCTACCATTGGCTAGAAAATTCTCACGGAATCGCGCGTTGGGAGGAACACGCCTACAACCTGGGATATAAATAAGCCAGCAAACTTTCCACACCTCAGACTAGCAATCGCCACTTCAAGATTCTTGAAGCAAGAAAGCCTTACGTAAGTTCTCTTCGATATTGCAACTCTTTTGTTTTAGATTTTGTCGCAATGCCGCGCTGTTAGAGGCGCCTAGAGTTTACTGTGTGCCCGTGAAATTGTATTCCTACCACTCTTCGTTTGAATAACAGACTGCTGTAGGTGGGGTTTTGAGCTACGTTCCTATCTTATTCCTGCCATTTAAGGGGCTGTTTTGTCCTATCCAACGATTATAAAACACAATCATATCTCAAAATTAGCAATAACGATTGCGTGCTCACGCGCCATATCTTTTTAGGGTGTTCTTTCAGATAGCTGAGGAAATAAAAAGGCAGCCTATGTTAAAGAACTGAATATAAGTTCGGAAACGAGCTGCTGTATATTTGGTCATAATAAAAAAAAACGATACTGAAGGTAAAAAAGCCGACACAAACTTCTGACATTTCAGTCTTTGTTTTGTTTTTTCCCTGCATTCTCGGATGTTTAGTTCAGACATGTACTCAACGCGTTACTAGGAAGGAGCTGCTTCTACTTAGTTATTTTTGTTTCGGTAACAAATATCCTATTTATTTACATCTTTAGAAAATGAACGAGTTACGTACTTGGTTAATTTTGAGGCCAAGTAATGAGTAACAGTATTTCGTTACTTTTCCGAAGTAACGTGTACAAAAGCGTGTTAACAGCCTCGTTTTAATTCTAACCTGAGTATCCGTTTAATGCGACAAGGGTAAGTGGGCAACCCGAAAAACAACTAAGCAGTATGACAGTATAGCAACGTTTATCGCGGAACACGTCAGTCGAACTCTACAGCTGGGAATGTTCACCGCCCAGAGAAAACAGAAAGGTTCGTTGGTTGAAGCTTCTAGAATCGTGTACTGACCCAATGTAAACCCGGAGGTTTCCAACGCGGGAAGGCACATAAGCCATAATCAACTTTGAACTTTAGAAGGAGAGAGAACAAAAGTGAAAGGAGAATCCCAGTTTCCCAAGCTCTTCCTGAAGCACAACACTGCCGTTCCTTCGAGCGCGTCAGTAGAACCACTCCCCAGCGTCGCCGGAGATCTATTGTTAAGGAAGCGGGGAAACATCACTGATGAAAACTTCGAGACGCAGCTACTTAAGTGCAACAACTACTGAATACAAAACAACAAACGATGAAACAGAAGCAGTTGTGTGTTTCGTCGTCAAAGTAACGAGAAAAGTAACTGGCTACATTTGAGGTAAACTAACGCGTTCCTTTCGAGAACTCGTAACGAGTAACATATCTAGTTACTTTTTGAGCGAGTGACAAGCAAGCGTTCTTAGTTATCTTTGGGGGTAAAGTGTAATGTCTGATTTTGTCATGTTGAACCTATGTTACAATGTACCGCTTGAAAAAAAAAACATTTACGAGAGTGGATTGTCAAAGCATTTGAAAATTCATGTTGAAAGTGGGATTTTGTTCGCTATTTATTTTGCTTGTCCCCTCTTAATAATTCTTTGGTTTCTTTCTGGCTTAAAAAAATTATCAATTCAATATTCTGGTTGACATTCTCAAAAATATACTTCGTAAAATATTACAAATATGTTTCGATATTTTAGGGCCTGGTTTCTTGATTTAAACCGAGCCGTCACAAAACAAAGTTATAACGAAAAAAAATGATGTAATGGCTATATTTATGGCGCGAAACGAATTCGTAGTTGGCGCCCTCGGGAGCCTGGGGAAAAGTGCCTCTTAGAGTCATGTGACTGGCCACTCTAGTCACGTGGTGCTTGCGCTCTTTTGGCAGCTTCCTGTGGGCTTTAAAAGTTACTTACTAATTTTCGTTTTCAGTGGAAAAGTAGAAGAAGAGGATTAATAAGTAACCGTTAAAGCCCATTGGAAGCTCCCGAAAGAGCGCAAGCACTACGTGATAGACCTGTGCCCTTGTCAGAACTGACGGCGGAGGCGCGGAGAAACGCGTTCAGTCGGCGGCGCGCCATTCTCAGCGTGCGGCGGCGGTGTGGGGGGGGGGGGGGGGGGGGGGGGGGGGTGGTCTGGCTTTTGGGACTTCAGCGGCAGGCTGAACGGCTACGGCGTAACTTGCGGCGGCGGCGGCGCAGCGTGGTGACGGACATGTATACCACGTGAGCAGTGGTGGCTCCCGCGGACATCAACTACAAATTCGTTTCCCGCCGTGAATATGGCTCTAAGATTAGTTTTTCTTTTGATATTTATTTTAAGACATTTTTTACCCATTCGGGCCGTTTAATTTTTTGTTAATTCCTTTGCACATGTTTTGGAATGTCGCATTCGCGATTCGACGACATGTGAACCCCGGTGCCGCCTCTAGAGTAGAATGGTATCGAAGGTTTTGTTCGTTGACATAGTGCGAACTGTTTACGCGAACGTTGAGAGCCGGCGTTCGCGTCGCACTGGCCATGCCCACTTTCATCGCAGACATTTGTCGGTCGGAAACCGGTGATGTGTCACTCTGCTGCATTTCTTATTGGTATTGTTGCACCCACTAGCAGAGTGTCAATCCCGCCCCCCCCCCCCCTTCTTCCCTTTACGTCCATGGCTTAACAGACACAGCACGCAAAGCTAACAGGTGCTCATTATCGAGAGCGAGCGACACCTAGATGGAGCGCGGGAAGCCACACGGGAAGCCAGTGGTTGGCAGCGCCATCAACGTAAGCGTCCGCTTTTTGTGAGGCTGCACCCGCTCGGACCTCTGTCCGCAGCATCTTTGCCGCGTCTGCGCCTTCCTGGGGTCATGTTTCTCAATCTCGCTCCGGATTCAAGGTGTGACACCCTGAAATTCGAAAACCTACCTGCGTCCAGCATTCTCTGTGAGTGTTTTCACTTCATTCGACCTGCAAGAGTTGCTCGGAGCTTGGTTTCGATCATGTGTCCCGCAGTTGTAAACGGCAACGGCGGCAACCATAAAGATCATACATACTTACTCTAGAGGAAAAGGTCCGCCATTTTCCAATGCATTCTGGCTGCCGCAAGCGGCGGAGCATGGCAGGCCTTCGGCGTCCCACATATGGTTACCAACTGCCTTCGATTTCAAGAATATAATTATATCATCAGAGCAGTTTCATGAACTTGAACAATCCACGTACTTACCGGTGGAAAGATATTCGCGTTCCTTTCGAAGCTCTCTTTTTGCATAGCGCGCAGGTGTACGGCCTCGCGTCAACGTAAAACTAAACCAGATATAGATATCGGCTTTGCAGGTGGGGAGCGAGTGGGTGCGCCCCAGGAATATAAAACCGCGGAACAACCAGATTTCTGAGATTTCAACAGAAGGGAAGTTAATGCAGCGTAATGAGTATATTGCCTTTTATATCCGTTAGATTAGCTCAGAATTAAGTTTACAACGTGAAATTATCACTGTTTATATTGCTAAGAGTTTTCAGTCCTCGCGATTACCATTGCGACTGTCGTCCTTCAGCTGGCAACATTGGTTTCTTTCTCTCGTGCTCTGTCGCTCTCTTTCGCAATCTTTCACTCGGGACTCCGGATGTCGGCTCAGGGGATTCGCCACTCCTCCTCACCCACCCTTTACCCCCCTGGCGGCAGCACGACGGCATGTTTTTTTCGTTTAACTCCTCTGGAATGTGCCTCTGCAAAGCGTTGATGTTTGCGGCGGTCTGGAAATGACTACGAGACGATGTTCATCACAGCCAGTAATTGATAAAATTTACGTGATAAGTATTTTTGGCACCCCTTATTAGCAGATAGCTCTTCACTTGCCGGTGGATTCAGTAGACGTGCTGGAATTCAGATGATCGCGACGGTTGTTGCCGGCGCATGAAGGGGATCTGTGTTCTCGAATTCGAGGTCTTGTGTAAAAATGGTAGCGCCGAGTTCGGCCCTGAACGTAGCGCAGTGCTAAGGTAAGCACGCCTTAGAAACTAAGTTTGGTTGCTACACAGAAATGTCTATACCACTCAGGTCGCGTTCAATACGAAATGCTTTTGCGAGGAGCTGCACCGTGGCGCCACTGTCTTGTCGCACACTTCCAATTTCTACAACGTACAACGAGGAGGAAGGGTCTACTCTTGGATGCAACATTTGACATCTAAACCAAGGCCGCCGCTGCTCGTTGTTGCCAGTAGATCGGCAGTTAGTGGTTCGGACGCGTAAGCTTTAAAATTTGTTTTCTCGAAAGAAAATATATTTTTTTTTAATGAGATATTTCGTTGACTTATCCAGGGGTAAATATTTAGTACACGGTGAATGTTTTATCAAAATCGATGACCATTAATGTTTCGAAGAAGCTTTCCTTTCAACGCGTTGACTCTACATTCCAAAAAAGAAATTGCGCTGTCGACTTTCGAGACTATATTTATGTCACCGTTTCTTTTTTAGGGGGTCGTTCCGTTAGACTGTGATTGTGTATCGTAACATAAGCACCATGCTGCTCGTACTTTTCGCCGTGGTGCTTATTCTACCAGCATTTCAAGGCGGTAAGTCATATTAAACATGTAGACATTGAACAAACATAATATTATGTTTCTGATTTCTCTCGAAATATTTTTGCCAGTTTTACTTCTTTAAGAAACACCTGTGATTGGATACCACCGGTGCTCTCTGAACGTTGTTTGGTATTGCAACCAATGGTTTAGAACGTCAGGTATCTGGCTAGGTTGCAACAAGTAGTGTTAACACACATCTGGTGAGGAGGAAGTCAGTGTATCGCTCAGCATTTACAGGTGTCCTAAGGAGGTTTCTGAGATTGCCCAAATACGTCGATAATTCACTCTGCGGGCTCCAAAAATCTCATAAATCCATAAATCATAACGATGTGCGACAGATTTTTCTATTAAAAAAGCAATTAAAGTTCGAACACACTGTAGTCATATCCGGCGATGGGAGGAGCATTGTTCTGGCAGCTAGGACGACATGTGACCAGAGAGAACGTTACATGTTTATTAGATTGCAAACGCTATTAATACAAAATGTGTATGCTTTTGTAAAGGATGAAAGCATATAAAGGTAGTCTGAAATGTTTGTTTGTTTGTTTTTTTCGCGGAGAAGGAAAGTAACGCCGCAATATTTGCCTAAAAAAATGCGCCATGCTGAGCTTTTTTTTTTTCGCGGGAAGAATGCGTTTGGTTGCCAGCTCTCGAGCGCGCGCTCGCTGGGTTGAATCGTAGTCCGGGCTGTAAGGCCAACTAGCCGCGCGCCATCAAGATATCACTCCGCGGTTCCGCCGGTCGGAGCCCTATGGAAAATATTTCTAAAGGGCCCGTCAGCCTTGAAGGATTATGGGACCTCACAGGCCTTCAAAACCCTTAAAAAATACCCTACAGAAAAACCCTTCAGTAATACCCCATAGAAAAACCCTTTAGCCCCACAGCCCTTCAACCCGTCAGACCCTTTAGCCCGTCAACCCTTTAGACGCCCAAATGACTGTAAACCACACACAAAAATGCAGTTCAAAACATTATTGAAAATTTATTGCAGACATTTAGTTTTACATGCATATTATAACTCAAAAAGGCGATAAAAAGCAACGTTTGTTCAAACCCGGCGCAAGGAGCTGTAGACGAAAGCGATCATATCAAATGGGGACAACTGACTTCTTTATCACAAAGAAAAATTTCTTTCAAAGTACTCACAATGCCGCTGGGTATATTCCTGATGTACGGTAGTTCAGCTAATAAAACCGAGCAGGTGCACCTCACGGACACATACACAGTCTCAGTAAGCATGTTTAGCGAAAACCCCGAACTCGCAAGCAGCACCCGCCGAAGTTGCGAAATCCTGAGCACAGTCACGGTTTCGTCCATGATGACGTCGCGCCGGCGTTTTCGGCGTATTTTTCGCTCGCTGGATGCTTCTGGAGTCGGACGGACAAGGAGGCGCAAGGAACAAGTCCGGACAGCGGCCGTCATCCACCGTCTCAGGACCCACAGTGCCATACTCCCGGTGTGCAGGCACAACATGCGGTGGGACGCTGACCCCCACTGCCAGACTTTGCAGCGAGTAAGCCGACACCGGCCACCATCTCCTTGAATGCGCTAAACACGATGGCGCTCGAGCGGTGCTGAAGGCGGCCAACGCCGAACTGTGGTTCACCTGCGTAACCAAGGAAGAAACTGCACGGATCAAAACAGACCAAGGGGCGAGCTCTCAAAGCCGTGCATGCTCACGTTCCTGGAGGAAATTGGTCCGCTCGTTCTATCCCGCTCGCTCTGTCCTTATTCCGCGGCGGCTCGTGGGCTAACCGGAACCGCCGCTGGCCTCCCCCACTTGCACACACCACTCTCTCCCGCCGACCGCTGGCCTGGTAGCCCTGCACCCTCTCCCCATCGCCGGGCGGCGGAGAGGCGCAGTGTGGGTTGTTTTTGGGGACCGTCACCCGTGGACGAACCGGTTACCGGAACGAGTGGCTCCCGTGCGCGTCCCTGTTCCTGAAAAACGCACTGCTCTCGGCTTTTTTTTTTATTATTTATGGTTGCACGGATTTCGCCTCGAGCGGGCAGGACTGCGTTCGCCCCAAAACGCCGCTCGGCCAGCACCACTCGGCCGGAGCCACGTCAATACTCCACATGGGGCGGTCGCCCTCAGTGGCCTCCTTGGCGACCGAACAACCGGGCAGTGACAGACAGGTCCATGAGCCCACTCGTATTTGATAAAAGAGCAGTAATAAAAATAGGACCGTACACACATACGATCGGCATTCTTCAAATACTGTAAACGACTAGATTTTCGCGAGGACATAATTTTCGCGAAGTTCGCGAATCGCTTACATTTCGCGAAAAATACATCCCGCGAACAATTCCGGCAATATGTAAACGCTACGGAAGCTACACTCAATTCGCGAAAATTAGAACCCGCGAATAATTTCAAATTTTCAGCTTTGGCCCGATTCGCGAAAATTTGAGCCCGCGAGATTAAGTCGTTCACAGTACTTGTTTTTTTTTTTTTTCCCGTCGCGTACAATAAGCAGCTATGTTCTAATTCTGCGAAATGTGTTTTCTCCACCTAAGCCGTTGCCCACAGACATCTCAAGAAGCCTGAAGGTTTTCCCGACCCCATTAGAAAAGTTCTTGACAGGCTTTCAGACATTTCAAGGCAATATAAAGGGCACTTCAGGCATTTCAGGAGAGCCTCTGACGGGACGAGCGAACCCACCAGGAAATATTGGTGCCCCCTTCAAACATCTCGGAAATTCCTGAAGTCCCCTTCACACCCTTTAAAAAAATCCTGAAGTCTCATCATAGCGAATTTCAACAGGGAGGCGCCAGATTTCTTCGCTTGCAATTGGTTGACAGTGGTCCTGGTTTCGGAAAATGCTCCTCCCATCGCCGGAGATGACCTCGGTGGGTGGCAGTCTTTGATTGCTTTTTTAATAGGGAAATCGGCCGCGTATTGCAATGATTTAGGAATTTCTAGGATACTTGGAGCCAGCATAGTTATCCGCAAAATTTAGGCAATCTCAGAAACCACCTCAGGGAACCTCTAGGAGTCTCATACACGCTACACTTTTGAACAGCTCATTTTTCGTCTATACATGCGTTCAGGGAATTGGATTATCTTGATGTCGCAAATAAAGCGGTCGCGCACCCCCCCCCCCCCCCCCCCCCCCCTCCGGGGTAATACGGTTTTTAGACGCTTTACGGAGGTTTAAGCAATCAGTTATTAAAAATGCACCTAATGTGTAGTGTTAAAAGTAACGGATGATCATGTTTATGAATATAATCTAATGTTTTGTGCAGATGGCCCAATTTGCCAATCTACCATTAAAATGTATTGTTCGATAACCTAAAATGATTATTGTTACGAATAACAATTATTGTCAAAAGTAGAACTTAAAATCAAAGTTTAATTACGCGAACTTCTGCCTACTATCTCAAAAAGGTACCGGCAATTTACGGAATGCTAACGCAAACGCACAGTGCTTGCTAAGATAATGCCATTAATGCAAATGTGTTAGCGAGCTGGACAATAATTACGATTGTAATCCTGTATAACGGGAACAAAGGGGACAAAGGACGAACAGAGATCTCCAAACTGTGTTTAGAGATTTGCGTTTGTCCTAAGTTTCAATTCTCCAGGGATTACTATCAGTGCTTGCGTTTGCTCGAATACGCAATAATAAAACTCACAATGAACTCCTTGCCTAGCTGTACCTTCAAAACATTTTTTTTTCCAGAGGGATTTCTGTCTGGGACTAAATTTAATTTTGACTGCTCAAATATTGCTACTTCTGCCGGATCTATTCTTTGCCAACTTTATGGATCTGAGGTAAGTCTTGCGAACAATAAAACACAAATGAGATATTTTATATAATTCAAAGTGACTTTCCAGTTTTTTTTTTATAATGCGAAGACTGATCATTTAATACCGTTTTTACTAAAAACCTGAATTTGGCTTGAAAACTGGTAGTATTTTAGGAAACACTCACAATGTTATCAACTTAGTCACAAATCTTGTAAACACTGGGGCGTGCAGATAAGGCGAAAATACACCGCGCTCTGTCTGTATCGTCATTTCTACTGTTGTCAAGTGGGGCGAGCAGTTTGACGACATCAAAAACGGAAGATATTCAAGAGATGAAAACTCCTGGACTAAAAAAATTTGAGGGGTTTTGGAAAAAGTTTTTTTTTTTTTGCTTAAAATGTTTTTATAATTCTTAACACGGTGAAAAGCTTGAAGTTCATTGTGCTCATTCGTTTCTTTGCACTGAAGTCACGCTTGGTCTTTCACTAGCATAATATCATACCTTCCAAGGTTATGTAAGACCTGGCGCAATCTCACAAAGCTTTATGGTGCGCTTGATGACTGCCAACGTCACTGATCAACTCACGCAGTATAAGCCCTTTCCTATAAACTGAGGTAGGCTTGCCTTGCTGCATGCCCATCCAGGAGGTGCAGCACGAAGCCTGGGTTTCCAAAACAACAAACTACATTTATTAGTATAACAGGAATGGTTTCTTAGTAGTCATTTACTACGATGCCATGGGGTCCACCTACACGACTCCGTGCTCTCGGTCCGTCTCCTTCGTTCCGTGGGCTTGTTCCCCTTTCATAGGCTCTCGCGCTTATTCTTCATGCGGTGTTGTGCGCTTCGGACATCGTGTCCACTTTGGGCGGTTGCTAGCGGCCCCTGGGCGTGGTGGCGGACCCTCACCCCCACAAAACCAACACACGGCTGTGACGTTAGGCAACTGTGACGGCGGCGCTGTCGTCGCGGCTCATCCGCAGACACTGACGCGGATCTGGTTCCTGCACTCGCGCAGTTCCCACCCTTGTGTGGGCAAATGCTAACTTGTTTGTAATAAGGTCTCACCGGCACACTGTTGGCAAACAAGTCCGCGTGTAGTGTGGGCACTGCGTGCGCACACCACTCGCGGACGTGTTTTTGTGGCGGGGGTTTCTTGGAGAGGTGTACACAACGGCACGCGGTTACCCCTACCGCGTGCCCACACCACGCGCGGTAGGGGTAACCAGACCCGCGTCAGGTCATGCGTCTGCGCATGCGTTGGTCATGTGTCTGCGCATGCGTGACGTCAAGACCGCTTGCCGGTGTGTACACCTCTCCAAGAAACCCCCGCCACAAAAAAGAGAACCTTTTTCGTGCCATTCACTGGGTTTTAGACTAGCCTCTTACCGGCGTCCCTAACCGAATGGACTTTTGATATCGATAGAGGCAGCCTGGGTAGGCCCAATATCAGATACTTCTTGCGGCTATATTCTCGCCTTTCCTCGCAAAATTTCGCGTTTCATGGTGTATGTGTTTTCCATATTAGATTTAAAAAAACACTGCACCGCATAAAAAACAAGGTCGATGAATTGGTGTACTATGCTGCATAAAGTTCCGCAGAACTGCATGTGGGTGGCACAAGAAACGAGAGGGGGGGCGGGGGGGGGGGGGGCGCTTGAGAGCCACGTGAACTGCCGGTGCCGCAGAGGACGTGAGCTCAACCACTGTCCAGAGCGATGAGCGAAAGTGGTGCATTCACGGCTGCCGGAGCGGCGACTATCGCCGTTTCCATCGGACAGGAAGGAGCGCGTCACTTTGAAGCGAGCAAACGAGCAAGCCAGCAGATAAGAAATTGCTGCACAAACTAGTACTGTTGGTTGTCTATGAATTGCGAGAGCATTCGCCTAGGACAAACTCAAGGACGACGTCTAAGACGACGTAAATTAAGATATCAAAGACGACGTCAAGGAGAGCTGTAATACAGCCTCTAGGGCGATCGTAAGGACGACGCCAAGGACGACGCCTAGGACGGCGTCTAAAACGGCCGATCTTAAGGACTACGTCTAGAACGGGCGACCTCAAGAACGACGTCTAGGACGACCTCAAGGACGACGTCGAGAATGACGTCCTTGACGACGACGTCTAAGAAGACCTCTAGGCCACTTCAGCGACAACGTCAATGAGGCCCTCTAGGACGACTTCAAGGACGACGTCTAGGACGACCTGTAGGACGACCTCTTAAACTACTTTAGGGAAGATATCTAGGATATGACGTGGTGGGTAACGTCAAGGTCGTGGGGTCCTTCGAAGAGGGTGCAAATGTGAAGGAGTGAGAATGTGAGCTGAAATGGTCTACTGCGTATACCTACTGCGTAACTTCCGTGACCAAGTTTTCGTGACATCGATCTCCCAACTTTGCACACCCTTCCAAGAGCAGAGGTAGATGTAGTTGTACGTAAAAAAAATACAGACAGGGTGTACCCGAAAAAGTAAAAATAGTGTTTTTCCTCCACAAAAATAAATGACATATTGTCACGAACGACAATTGATGAGGCGACAATAACTGAGGAAACTAGACGTTTAATGGGGCGAACTTGTGCCCAAAAATAAAAGAGAACAGAAGAAAGCAGAGCGTCGCGGGCGTCGAGGTCGGCGTGACAGCAGAATCGAACGCTGGGGCGAAACTGACCGTAGATCGCTACTCGGGGCCACATATGTACGCGCGTTGGCTTCTTGAACAATCGGCCAAGAACGTTCGGAGACTAGAATATTCGGAACTCGATCAGTCGAGAATGATCTCGAACTCACGAGAACGTAATGTTGAAAGAATAAATAAAAGAACATTCCACTGACTGGAATCGAACCTCGACTTTCCGCGCGCCAGTCTAGCGCGGTAACCACTCGGCCACGCACGCGGTCGCTCGCCGACGCGCGTGGCATTACTCCCCCCTTTAAAAAGGCATCGTCTCGATACCACGTGAAAGGCAACAAAACAGAGCAAGACAAACAAAATAATGGGAAAAAAACGGAGGCTGGAGAAACACAATCCTATCAAGTGGTGCACAAGATCACAGTTCGCAGTCTTATCCCGCGTAGTACGGCTTGAGGCGCACGACGTGGGTGACTTCCGGTCGTGGAGGGCGGCGTGATGAAGTCCGTGTTCCGTCGGGCGTCACCTCGTAGTTCAGATCCCCGAGCCGACGAAGCACTCAGTAGGGTCCGAAGTAGCGCTTCAAGAGTTTTTCGCTGAGACCACGGCGACAGATCGGTGTCCACACCCACACCCTGTCTCCGGGCTGGAAGTGGACGTCCCGACGACGAATGTTGTAGCGGCCAGTGTCGATACGTTGTTGGGCTTGAATTCGGAGTCTGGCGAGCTGGCGGACTTCTTCTGCCCGTTGGGCAACCACCTGGGCGTCGTCGCTTCCGTGAGGAGCCGGTTCGTGAGGTAACATCGCGTCCAGCATTGTCGTCACTTTGCGACCATGAACCAGTTGAAAAGGTGTAACCCCGGTGGTCTCTTGCACGGCCGTGTTCTAGGCAAAAGTGACGTACGGCAGCACGTCGTCCCATGTCTTGTGCTCCACGTCGACGTACGTGGAGATCATGTCGGCGATGGTCTTGTTAAGTCTTTCCGACAGCCCGTTGGTCTGCGGGTGGTACGCCATGGTGCGACGATGGCTGGTGTGGCTGAGACGAAGGACTTTTTCTGACAGCTGGGCCATGAACGAGGATCCGCAGTCTGAAATCAGGACTTCGGGAGCGTCGTGCCGGAGGACGATGGATTCAATGAAAAACTTGGCAACTTCCATGGCAGTTCCGTAAGGAAGGGCTTTCGTTTCGGCGTACCGCGTGAGATAATCTGTGGCAAAGATGATCCAGCGATTTCACGACGTCGACGGCGGAAAGGGGCCAAGTAGATCCATCCCGATCTGCTGGAAGGGTGCTGTTGGCTGAGAAATTGGCTGCAGGAATCCGGCTGGCCTCGTCGAAGGTTTCTTGCTTCGCTGGCACTCGTGACATGATCGTGTGTATAGGTGGACGGTCTTGGGGAGCTTATGCCAGTAATACTTTTCACGAATGCGGGCCAGTGTCCGGTTGTAACCAAGGTGTCCAGACGTCGGGTCGTCGTCGCAGGCTTGAAATATCTCCTCCCGAATGTCGGTCGGGATTACCAGCAGCCACGGCGAGTTGTTGTTCCCGAAGTTCAATTTGCAGAGTACACCTTGTCGAATGGCAAAGGTCGGCAGGGCGCGTGAAAAAAGACGTGGTATGGCACTTCCGCGCCCTTCCAGGTGATCTATTAGTGCGCGCAGCTCAGGATTGCCTCGTTGACGTCGGGCCATGTCGTCGGTGTTCACTGCGCCCAGGAAACACTCGTCGTCATCGTCGTCGCTGCTGCCGGAAGGTGTTTCGACGGGAGCTCTGGACAGGCAGTCGGCGTCGCTGTGCTTGCGGCCTGACTTGTAGACCACGGTCATGTTGGACTCTTGTAGTCGGAGACTCCATCGAGCGAGGCGTCCTGACGGGTCCTTGAGGTTCGCGAGCCAGCAGAGCGAGTGATGGTCCGTGACTACGCGGAACGGGCTTTCGTACAAGTTCGGACAAAACTTCGTGATTGCCCAGACGACCGCAAGGCATTCTTTCTCAGTCGTGGAGTAATTTCTCTCCGCCTTGGACAGTGTCCGACTTGCGTAGGCGATGACTCGCTCGGTTCCTTGTACTTGAACCAGTACCGCGCCAAGTCCTCCGTTACTTGCGTCCGTGTGAATCTCGGTTTCCGCACCCTGGTCGGAATGTCCAAGAACTGGAGGAGTCTGCAGTCGTCGCTTCAGCTCGCCGAATGCCTGCTGCTGCTCCTCGGCCCATTCGAACTTCTTGGCGTCCTTCGTGAGATTTGTGAGCGGTGCGGAAATCCTTCCGAAATCCCGGACGAAGCGTCGATAGTAGGCACAAAGTCCGAGCAATCTTCGCACGGCCTTCTTGTCTTTCGGCGGTGGGAATGCCGCAACGGCGCGAGTCTTCTCGGGGTCTGGGCGGACGCCTTCGTTACTAACCACGTGGCCGAGGAACTTCAGTTCGTCATAGGCGAACCGGCACTTTGACGCCTTGAGGGTGAGCCCAGCGGTCTGAATGGCTTGGAGAACCGCGCGGAGTCGTCGCAAGTGCTCGTCGAAGTCAGTTGAAAACACTACGAGTCGGTCAAGGGAGT
>JABSTQ010004803.1:0-21260 GCA_013358835.2 Ixodes persulcatus | reverse complement strand
ATGTTTGTGACTCTTTTTGATTGAATCATACCATGCAGAGATCCAATAAACAGTCCCCTACGTGAAAAAATGCTTTCTTGTCTGAATGTGATCGCCTGGAAATAGTTACCTGTGACGGGTGCCTCAAATTAAAGCAATATGCAACGCGAGAACGCGGGGAACAGGGAAACCAATATACCAAGGGGGCCGCCATCTGTTAAAGCAAAACAACAAAACAGAAGCATAAAAAGTGGTTTAGTTCACGATATGTGGTGAGGGGCGCTGCATGCAAAATACTATCCACACCATGTCTCCCGATTACCACAGGCTTATTCTACAGTGGGCAAACTGTATATGATAAACTGTGTTTTCGACGTTATGGAAATCACAGGAACTGCGTCCAAGACAGGCAGGTTTTGCTGCCGGCTGCCTGGGTGCCTTCCGTGCTGAGTTCGGTTCTGTTTTCCGATGCCGAGTGCAACCAGCGTTCAACGTGGTTCTGTATTTCTGCGTGTCAGCGACACAGCAGCAACATCGTGATGGCAGTGTTGTGGGTTGTGAACTGAAGGCTGGAATTATCGCCGGTGTGACCGTGTGTTCGCGTATCAGTGGTGTAACAACAAGATGAGATGACGTAAACTGCCGGCCATTGATGCCGCTTGTCGGGCCGTGATCGGAGGGGGCGGAGTGTCGCAGGTTGACATTCCGGGTGCAATCGATCGACGTGCGGATAGCCATGTTGGAACGCTGGTCTGAACAGTAAGCTCCTATCGTACAGTGGCCAATGTGACTGGCGGTTGTCTCCTCCACGAGAGCGATTGCGCTCTGGGGAAAGGACTGGACAGTACGAAATTATGACGGAAAGTACGTGTATTTACAGTGTGGAATTTTAGCATTAAAAAAGAGTAGTATGCAAAATCGAAAAGAAAAAAGCTACCCTTTATTTTGCTGTTAACTTTATACTACGGTTCCTGGAGAAACTGCCCTCCAAGTGGCACGCTGGGGTGAGCTCTAGACGTTTTCGAGCTCTCCACGGCGTAGCTCCGTACACTTAACACCTGCCGCAAGTCGCTGCTTTGACTGCATTCGAGTTGATCGAAAAGCGATTTCTCTGCCTGTGATGCATCACTTCCAGCCGAGTGAATATCCGCTCTACAGAGATTAATTCAAGACGGCAATTGCAGCCGTGCGCGAACAGCACAAAGAGAAAAACAAACACTACAATAGAAATACAGGCTAAGACGTGCCGTGCGGGGAAACAAACTCATGGCTTCGAACCGCATTGGAGCGGCTTGATTTATTGACTTTCAAATAATTACGGCATGATCGAGTGTTTACTTTTTAATAAGAGATTCATCTCCTGAGGAATTCAAAGTACTCTCAGAGGTATATGACAGGGCTGGAAAAAAATAAAAATGCTGGGAATATTTTTATTGCTTACGCAGTCACCGAGAAATTTCGTACGTTCAAAACGACCAGTATAAAAGACGGAAACGCAGCGCTTGGGAGTAGTGTTCGGTTTAGTACGCCGTTGTATTGATGCTTGTATGTGCCATGTATGTGTATGCGCTCAATGTATGTTCACCTGATGCTTCTAGTATGTGTGTGCACGTGTACATAGTACAGTCAGTACAGGTTCGCGAAGATCGCGAAGCGCAATAGCTCGCGGGAATAAAAATATTTTTGTAGAACATGAATTGGGCGGTAGCGCCACCTAGCTTAGCTACTTGCAATTACTCTGCTTGACCCTGCCATCTGGTGGCAAGTGATCTAACCTTCTTTCACGCTACGCGATAAACAGGGGCTTCGAGTTTCCTCTTTTGAGAGCGGCTTTTGGTTTCGCGGATTGGTTTGCCATCCCTCCGTGATGTGCGGTTGACGAAGGAATTGTGACTCGAGGAAACACAAAGGTAAGACGTGAAGTAATTTGGTATCGGTTGTCTCTGTTTAACATCGCAGTGCTGACGACGAGAAGACTGAGTTACAGCTTTCGAAACTCAAGTTTTTGTACCTGCGGGGGGAATCAGGCTTCGGAAATAAACACTGTTCGCGGAAAGCTCGTGTTACGCTTTTATTTGCTCCTCCTCTCGTCCCGTACAAGAGACGTAGCGTCTTCGTCAAGCCTTATTGAGCTCGATTTGCTCGATTCAGGGCGGCCATAATGAGATGTTGGCGACGGAGGAACTATGCTCCCCAGCTTCAGGGGCGAAGGTTTCTCCCTTTCTAAAGGAACATAGGTTACAAGACCGTTCCTCCCCTTAGGGAGGACTATCAATACCCTTTTTTCTAAGAGTGCAACGCGCGGCCCCGACGTCAAGCCACCCCGGAGGCGCTGTTCTCAGCACGGCGCAGACGCTTCACTTTTGGCCAGTCTGGTTTCTGCGCACCCGTGGTGCCCACACCTGGCGTGGGCAAACTCAGGCTTGTTTTTAAACAGCGTGTTGGTTATACAGGGAGTTCCTGAAAGGCAGAACCGTGTTTTTTGGCCCGGATAAATAAACTATGCGTCGAAGATTAGAAAGCTCAAACCCTTTCGGGATGTGAAGCGGTTGTGATAGAACGCGAACGTTTTAAAAGACGACGTGCCTGGATTACAAGTTAATTGAGGAAATGTCGCTGAGCTGGCATCCACCTAAGCCTAATATCGCCAAAACAAGAAATGATTTTGGGAACGCCCACGCGATTTAAATTAATGAAAAATACCTATCAGTAAGAAAAGGGATATTAATTATTTTCTTGCCTACAAGTATGTTTTACTGAAATAGATGTTAAAGCGCCAACAATATCACAGGTGAACGTTAGAAAGTTCGTTTTTTTTTCAATTGTCTTTTGATCCCAGCAGCGTCATGTTCTCAAACCTTGGCATTCTATACGAACCGCTAGGGTAACATTCTCTCCGGCTGTGTTCCAAAATTTACACGATCCGACTCCGGAGTAAAGGTTTCGTACCGTGGCGTCCCAAAACTTACTCGAGCTTTCGCGATGATGTCAGAGCTCGCGTTCCAGAAACGGATTGTTTACTCCGGAGTAATTACTCAGGCTACCCTCCTCGATCGGTGGGTAACGTCGGATCAAATCGAATAAATACGTCACGTGATCTGTTCGTTGTCTGCTTTCTGCGCGACAGCCGTCAAAGCTCGCTTGCTCCGTTGGCTTTGGTGGCGGACGTTCGAAATGACAAAGAATGAGGTGCAGTCATTTATGCGTGGGTATTGCGATTTGCTATTTTAAAGGGGCCCTCCAACAGTATTTGAGCATCCACTTTTTTTTTGCCGTTTCTCCACGCTAGTGGTCCCGGAAACCCAGTGGACAACGAAAGAGTTTAAAAATATTAGCGCATCATATTTTAATTTGACAACTCGAAAACACCTCCTCCGACGGTGGCGCCGCGAGGTGCAGAATGCGCGCGCATAACGGCGCTCCCTTTCACAATACGTCACATTCACTGGGTTTCGTGATTGGCGGGAGCCGTCCCAGAAATTTTGAAGCGGAATAAAGTATATCACACGTTAATCGTCATTATTTCTCTAAAAAGTCGTTTTTATAGAGCTAATAAAGTTGCAAATTAAAGTTCAAAAAGGGCGAAAACAACGCCTCGTCGCTCATGCGCGCCTCCCAGCGGCGGAGTACCTCCTACTCGCCGAGGTGGTGGCGGAGTTGCGGGAGACGAGCCTTCCGCGGCTGTCGAAGACGCGTCGCGGCGCTTGCGTGGTGTGTCCTCGTACGGCGCGACGCCCAGCTCCGCACTCCTTTTCAAGAATTCGGCCCTCAAAATCCGATAAGCCCGGTAAATTCATCGATGATGGCAACCCGATTCCAAAGCTACGATGGTTGCAGCGAGGCCTAATGGCCGACCGGGCCGACCGGCTATCAACCAAACTCGCGTTCAATTGGCCAACCGCTTTGCTCCAATCGCTAAACTGTTTCATTTTACGTCATGAAGCGCAATGTTTTGCTTATTTAAAGTTGTTTTCTGCAATATTTAATTTGCTAATAACTCACAAAATATTGCGAATTTCAGTAATATTTTTTTCCCTCGGTGTTCCTGCTTTCATGGAGCTCCGTTTCAGCGCGAACTTCAAACCAGTCAAAAAATTGTTGGTGGGCCCCTTTAACGCAGGAATTGACTGCATTTCATCCAGACCGTGCACTTTCCCGGGAAGGTATACTTGTTTTTATTATCAGAGTGCGAGCGTATACAGGAGCTTCTCCGCATCCTCGACCTCTCCGTTGGAGGGAATGCCGTATTCTCACGTCCAAGGTTGAACATGTTTGAGCGCAGTAAATGATAAGGTAGTATTTTTGTTTCCCCCAGAGTGTGTGCAATGAGACAGCACCCTGCCCTGCACCGCTACACCGTGTGGAAGCAATTTCTGCAAAACGTATAATCGCTGCAAATTACAATGCGTGGAATATATGCGTTTTGGGCACCTGGACTAAAATAACAGCAGTCGCGCTGAATAAAAACAACAAATTTTTGATGTCTAACTGTAAGGAGTAAGTAATTTGGATCTCAATATACAGCTCAAAAGGAAGGTGGGTAAAAGGAGCTGGTAGATCCACCTCAGAAAACACCGCGTCGTCATTAATAGTATCGTGTCTTCGACTGCTTTCTCCAAGATCAAAAGGATCGTCTGCTATTTTCTGCCATCGCTGCTATGTCTTCTTTTTGCCGTAGCCCAAGACGAAGCCAATTCGCGTAGTATCCAAGGGATTATTCTGGCCGTTCTAAAATCGAGTCGTGGATTGTTTACTCGCGATGTCACGTGGTATTACCCGCTGACGTTTAGGAGACGGGTTACTCGGGCAAGATTTGGAACATAGCTGGAGTTTGAGCATTCGTCGATGCGTAGTTTATTTACCTGGGCCGCAAAACACAGTTCCCTTTTCTCAGATAGAGCGGGCAGTACACCCCTCGAGCGGGCCGTTCCATGTTGCGCCACGTGACTAGCTTAGTTTCCGCGAATGCCACCAGTCTAGCGCTTCCCGGAGAAAGCCGCACGCTCGCGCGTTATAGACAAGTGTGATTAGCACTGTACGTATATATAATTTCGCCCGGCCTGTGTCGCGTGTTATTTCTGCAGCTAAACAGTGACAGTTGTCACTGGTCGTCGGAAAGATCAGTTGGCTGATGCGTTGGTGGGCTAATCAAGTTCGAGCAGCGGCCATTTTGAACGGCGGAGGGGGAAGCGGTGGGGAGGGGTGTGGGGGAGGTCGCTCCAAAAATGCAGGTTTATCTTCCCCTCGTTGATTCGGAGCGGGTCCCACGGAGCGGAAGTTTGCTTCCCTCGCGGATTTGGAAAGCGCTCCGGATCAACGAGTGGAATCCACCATAAGCTAATTCGTCAACATACGCAAAGTGTGAAACCGAGTTACATATTTTACGCCAATCACGATGTCTTTATAGAGCCACACGCTTGTTTCGCTCAGAATAAGGAACATCTTTGTTCATTTGTACATACGTGAGGTCACACGCAATCGGCGCTCGGTGTTTTTCTTCAGTTGCGATGTGCACCAACACGAGCACCAGGCGACGTACATGAGCCAGTGTATCGCGATCATGCTTGGCTTGAGTGTCCAGCAACGCACCTATCAACAGCCTTGCTCCGTTCACCAAGAAGAAAAACGTATCGACGATCGTCATCATTCGCCCAGTTTTCGGTAAAGACGACCGGGACCGAACGCCACGCTCAGGCATGCTTGCTCTCGCCGAGCGGCGTTTAAAAAAGCGCGAGCATCATGGCGTTTCATCTGCGGGGAGGTTTGTTTTGGTTTGGCTCAGACAAGGAGGTTAGAAGCTGCGTGAGTGGCTGTAGAGCCATCAATAACCGCCAGCGCCTCCAGTTGAGGTGGTTTGTTTTGGTTTGGCATGAGGGAGTGAGAGAGCGTCAGAAAGGGGCGAGCGTCAAGAGGCAATGGTTTGCGGAAGCTACGAGGCTGACGTCATGGCCTGTCTAGGTCTTCTAACCTTTGTGGCTGCCACTGGCTGTCGATGTGTTGGTGGTGTGGCTCCAAAGGAAATAGTCGAGGCGGCCGTCGTCGTCGACATTGGTGCGATGCATATTGGAGTTCCAGAAGGGTGGTGGTCTTCGGCAATGCTCGTTTCGCTGCATAAAAAGCTTACTCAGCTTCTTAATTCCAGCGAAGAGGAACAGCAAAACGTCCTTTCTCGCCAAGAATAAGGTCGATTGTTTGAAGCACTTTAATGATAATAATAATAAATCTTTATTTCCATCGATTGTGATGGTGGGACCCGTGGAAAAAAGCTACAATATGCAGCTTGACTGGTCCTCGGGCCCCTACAATGGTCAGCAGCAACGGAACGGAAATAAAATAAAAAAATACACACAAAAAGCAACAATTGAAAGATACGCAACTACGCACTTGCCTGTTTTTTTAAGCAAATAGACAAACACAAAAAGCAGCAAACATTTACAAAACTCTGCACTTTGGTCTATTAATTTATCAAAATAAAACAAAAAAAAATAGAAATCGGATACAAATCAGGAGCAAAAATACAAACGCAGTTCTTTAAAAGTTTTGGAGTCAAAATCTACATCATTGATATAAGAATTATTTAGCAAGTGTGGTAGGGCAAATTTAAGCATTTGGAGACCATAGTTAGTTCGCTGAGTGACCATCTCCCACTTCTCCGCGCCGCGAGTGGGGTATGGTGGTGAATTTTCCTGTAAACCTGCAATGTTTACTAAAAAACATAAGCCCCTTATTTTTTCCCTCTTGAAGCTAGCGCATAGTCTATAATCGTATAACTTGTAAATAGTAATAATCTTAAAATTTCTAAATATTTCAGAAGTATAAGCATCATAAGGGACATTACATATGCTCCTAATTTTTTTTTTTTTTTGTAACAAAAACAGTTTTTCCATATTGGTTAGTGTTGATGAACCCCATACTAGATGGCAGTATGTTAAGTGAGAGTAAAATAGAGAGTTGTAAACTAACAATTTAACATTCGTGGGCAACAAAGAACGGTTGCGATTTAGGATCCCAATTACTCGGCATAATTTTGGAATAAGATAATTTATATGACAATCCCAGGACATGTTCTCATTAAAAAATACGCCAAGAGTTTTGAAAGAACTAACGATTTCAATTGGACAAGAATTTTAACTCAGTGATCTAGATAAAACCACAGACTTGTTTTTGGACGAAAAATTATTGCTGTTGTTTTATTAATGTTTACCTTTAAAGAGTTACAATCGCTCCAAGGTTTTATCTTTGATAAAGTGTGGTTGGCCATATCTATTAGGTCATCACCAGGGTTGTAAAAGTTACTTCAAAAATGTACCTAAGATAGAGTTACAGTTACTCATACGAAAAGGTACTTAGGTACGTACCTAGGTACTAGCTTAAAATGTACCTAGGCACAGGTACAGTTACTTTAAAGATACTTTCTTTATTTATTTTCCCCAAATTCGTCAGAATATATTGGAAGTAAAGCTCTTTATACTAAGGATGAACACAAAAACGAGTTCGATAAATATGCTTTATTTTTGTCAATGTGAGAAATAAGGAAAACCGCATTGACATGAGCTTTCTAGGACACATTATCTTTTTCGGTTTCCGTTTGAGATGAAGGAAGCAGGTCGCTACTTTCCCCAAACGGAGTTCCGAAGCGATTCGATAAATTGGTGTCGCTAGAACAGCATCGCTAATTCACCGTTCGCTCACACGAACACAGCCATTCGGTAAAGTGTCGTTCGATGAAACATTGGGGAATTGTAGTAGACCGTTTCTGCAGCTCGCTAAGCACCCGGATAGCGCTCCGTAATCCGCCACAAGACCTTGAACTATGCAGATAAGGCTGGCGGCGCGCATGCGCAGCTGCGGCGTTTTCTTCAGGGATACCGTAGCGGAGGAGAAAAACGGTCTACTACAATTCCCTATTATGGGCGGGGCTTCGTTCGCTAAAATGTCGTTCTATCAAGTTAGTGCCTCTCAGGTCGTACCCAACTCACCGTTAATCACGGCACATGGTAGTGTGTTAAAACTTTCAGATTTATAGTTTCTACCATTTTGACAAAGCGAATAGAAAAGTACCTGTAAAAAGTAACTTCACTCAGTTACAAGTTATTAGAAAATGTACCTAAGATACAGATGACGACAAAGTTTTCCATTTCACGGCATGCAGATTGCTACAGAAAACTGACGCTGACATTTTATTTATCCGATAATTATTTATCCGTCATCGTGCTGGGCTAGAAACCGTCGCAAAAGGGAGAAAGAAAAACACACGCCAGCAGAAATTACTGTTCCTAGCCACTAAAGTGAACTTGTCTTTTATGGCTAGCACAGTTTCTCGAAGCGAGGGCAGGGTTTGAACAGCGCAACTTTCATTTCTGGCTCGGTCTTGAACTGTGATCTGTACTTTGTTTTCATTAATGCCAGCGCACAACCGCCAAGTTCGCTTTTTTTTTTTTGTTGCTGTTTCAAGCTGCCGATCCGCTGCGCGGTTCCCCGCCAATTGCGTTGACCGCGCTGCGCTGCGTTGCGCCGTGGAACACAGCGCCTTCCCATTGGCTCGTCGTATAAGCAACAGCTTGACGCAAGCAGTCTTAACGAGACAATGAACGAGCCTTCAGAGTTGCGACCCAAAATTTGGGAAGAACGGCATCCTGTTGAGTAAAAACTTAAAGGGACATCCAGAAAATATCAAGAAATAAGTTAAATAGGATTGACTTAACTTGTAAACAATAATCACACGCTTGTATCTTGAGCGGATGGCTATATTTTTCGTTCTAAATCCCGGGAGTTTGGCGAACACCTAAACAATCTACCATCAAGGGCGCGATGCATATCGGGAGATCCGGCGCGCCCTTGACGTCATCGTGCAATGCAGGGTCAAGCGTGCTGTATAGTGAAGAGCTTTGCCACTTAAAGGCGTCAACGCGTTGAAATCTCGCTTCGTCGAAGTACCCGAGGCCTGTAAGCATATCACAGGGGAATTGCGCAGCCGGCGGACCTGCCTCGTGTGTGTGATGGTGGCCGACCAAGGCGGCGAGAGTGGTGGGTATGATGACATTCATGAGGACGGAGAGGCCTTCACCACTGGCCATGATGCCCGAGAAGTGATTCAGACTAAAGCCGTTTTTTATGACCCGTCTGCTTTGTCGTCGTCGTCAGCAACTGGTGTACAGTGCTTATTCAAGAAACTATTTTACGACAAAAAAAAATGTTGCCTTCGACAAAACCTATGAAGAAATTCGTATTCACGACACGAAGTTATCGTAAGTTTCACCTAGGTTGCAGAGCCTTTATAGTCCGACGTCGAGCGTAACAAACGCGTTGCAGCGCAGCGCACGCAGACACCGATTGGTCGCAGATACCGAGTTCCTGCTTGCCGGCCAATGAAAAGCGCACGTTCTGCGCTACGCTGCGTTCGCTGCGCTTAAAGTCGGAGTATAGCAGAGCCTTTAGGATGAAATCCTACTACAGCTCCAGAGGTGTCTTGCTCACTTTTTACGATGAAATGCACATGGCCTACAACATCGCTCGCTTACGTCGTCGCGGCGACCAACGGGCATTTCTACGTGCTCCCCGCACGCGTACCGACTTCAGGCAGCAAGAGAAAATAAAAGGGCACTTGACACTCAATACTGATCGACTTTACTAGAATACTCACTTGGGAAATTGTCATAGGAGCCTGCTTTGAAAATGTGGCTCCGATCCGCACTCAAGAACTAAACTAAACGCGATCGCAACGCCGCCATTTCTCCCACAGTGGCCACTACGGGAACTGCATGGCTGCAGGTATTGGTTCAGGTCTAGTCGCACAAGGGCCGGTGCGCCATCTCGCAGTAGCTATATAAAGCAATCTTTAGTTTTGACTCGTCGCTATAGGTTGGCGCTGTCATCGCATTTAGTCTGGTCTCGGTGAACGCCAGTGGTTCAAGTTTCAACGATCAGCTTCCCAACTGAGTGTTTTAGTAACCCTGACCCAGACCAACTGACCGCCGCGGAGACAAACGCTGGTACCACGGATACCCGGAAAAATATACAACGACAACCATCCTACGAACTAAACAACCGCTAAGGAACGCTAGGACTAGCAAGGCACTCCGATGACGCTGGCCAGGTGCGTAGCGAGGGGGAAAAAGACTGCCCCCCTCTCCCCACCCCCCCTCCTAAAATATTTCTGGGCTACGCTGACCCTGGCCAAGGCCATCTGCCCTCCATCGGCCATGGCTTGCTGAACCAAATCTACCCAGACGACCTTTCTGGGCCCTTCATGTATGAGTAGTTTGAATCCTGATTTCTATTTTCGGGTATGAAGGACAGTCTCGTCTCCTCGTCGTCCCCATGTTTTCAAGTGCAGCGGTTGCGAACGCCCTCCTCTATAAGGGACACTCTCCTCCATTCTATTTTCCTTTTTTAAATTATAAAAAAAAAATTCCATAAAAAAAGCTGAAAACAACATTTGTCGATAATTTGTTTTTGTAAATTCGGGATTTATCTGATAAAATCCAAATTTCAAGGTATTAATGCCCCCTCCCTCGCCTTTCTAAAAAAACAAACAAACAACAACAATAATTTATATTAAAAAAAGAGACAAGGAAAAAGGAAGGGACAAACATCACAAGTCTTCGTTAAGTTTTTCCCCTTTTCTCGGTCTTTTCTCTAAGTATGAACATTCACCATCTAGCCTGCGCCACAACCCTTATTAATGCGAAAGCATTAACTGTCCCATGGAGCGAGCCGACGTCATCAGCTTTGAAGCCGCGCCAAACTGCACCTTGAATCCTTTCTCCACGTAAAGCCGGCTCCCAGCTTTAAAACCACGCGAAAAGCCCAGCCAAAACGGCACCTAGTTTCCCTGATCCCAAAGGAGCGGAGTGAAGCTGATGGATTTCGGCTTCGGTCCCACTGGCTGGCGCGCGTCATAGTTTCGAGGAACGAGGCTCCCATTGGCTCCTGCGCGCCAGTTTAACCGACCGCCACACTATGGTGCTGCGTGTCCGCGCTGTCAGCGCGCCGATAACACAGCGCGCGATCTGCCGTCGACGCAAGCACGCCGCAGACGAAATAAGGGAGCGGAAGAATGACATGCGTCATTTCGCATTCACAGCTCATAAGAAGTGCTTAGGTGTACCTCGAGGCTTTTTCTGTAACGGTACTTTAGAACTAAATTTGGTCAGCGCACAGGGTAAATAGCCCTGAGAAAATGGCACCCCAGTTTTCTTTCAAATCTCGGATTATTGACGTGAGGAGTTTTACACTTATCTCGTCAAGGTCCATTCAGGACAACAGGTGATTGTACTTTCAGGTGACTTTCAACTTTCGGGTTCCCTTTTCTCTGTCCCTTCTAATTTATCTCCAAGTTCCTTCTTAGTCTCAGTGTTTAAGCACCACGATTAAAACCCTAGCTCTGTTCCGGTTGCCAGTTTGGGCCATACTATTCGTGCCTCCTATGCGAAGGAGGAGTTACATTTTTCTAACAGGGAAAGCTATGAACCATAGAAAGTTCATAGAATGGGAAGAGGGGTTTGGAAGTTAAAGCTTCTATTAGCCCCGAGAAGTTTAGGTGGCGCCCTCTTACGGCCAGCCGGGGAACTAGCTAACTGACGTCAGCAAAGGATCGGTTGTTGAGTCTGCCGTGTTGTTGATGTTTGGCGTGCGCTTGGTCTCTTTTCTTTATGCGTTTCTAGAACGAAGTTTGAGTATTTGTTTGTTGTTTTATGCGTCGAACAACCTTCGCTACCTGTACGAACGAAAATTGAGTCGAGGTGATCCGGTTTCACTCATGGACGACGACGGACGCAGCAGTGATCGAGTGTCGGGTAAGCAAGCTCGTTCTTCGTTCTCCGCTCCGTGCTGTACGCCGTCTGAAAATGCTTGGTGTGGTGTAGTTTTGTAGCGGCTGTAAGCCACGCGAGTAACCGGCTCTTTTTTGTTTGTTCTTTTGCAGTCGCGCTGCCGGTGAGCAGTATTAATCGATACATTGACAAGGCGTGCGAGACCAGTCGCTGCCTCAACGAGGCCGAAGATGTGTATTACGCAGGCCACGTTGTCGAGTGCGCCGTATCAACGATCCTCGGGAGCCGTGCTACATTCCTGGTGTTCGTCCTGCAGACCACTGCAATCGCTGGTGCCCCGCACGAAGTGAAAATCACCATCTGCATGTCGGGCGTGGAACAAGCCAGCTGTTCGTGCAAGGCAGAGTATGCTCCGTTTAGGGCCGTGCCGAGTTGTCAGCTACGAGCACAACTTTTTGCTTGGTTATAAAATCATCGCATTGAAGTCGTTTGCATGCGGTTCGCACACAGCGAGCAACGGACTGAGAGAGAGCGGATGCTCGTCGCTTCGCCTAGTCGCGTCACCCGAAACATCGCTCACATGCGGTTTATACAACGAGCTGTCTCGGGCGAAACAAGTTCAAGCCGCCGATACGTGCGGTCGATTTCATGCGTCGTGTAAACAGGCATTTTTTTCGCTCGTTCGCCCGAACAATTTCGGCGTTTCTAGGTTGCGCTCATTGCGTCGTAAGATCAAACGCTCAAAATGTTTCGTTCGTGCGACGGAAAAATTTCGGCAAGATTAGACCACGCTAATTGCCACAATAGATCCGCCTAACCACTTCCGTAGTTGTAGCTGCGTGTGATACAGTGCAAAATTTGGTTGTCACATCTTTTAAAGTCCACTTTTTTAGACGTGCCTTCTGTTATTGTCTTACAGCAACTCCAAATGCAAGCACATCATGGCAGTCTTGCTGCACGTCAATGCGGCAAGAGAGTCATCAACTGACCAGCCCCAGAAATGGGGCAATGCCCAGAAGGAGCGGGTCATGGAGAAGTATGAGCCACGGAAGACGGTTGATCTGCCCTGTGCAAACAAGGTATGATAATAAGTTTTGGCACTTTCTCACTTCTAAAAGAGGAAGTCTGTCATGACCCGGCGGTGCGCGTGGGTCGCGACAAGAGGTTTAGACGTCGGTTATCCCACGGGGCGTAGGCCCAGGGGATGCAGGGGACAAAGACGAACACTGGGATGAACTGGATAATAAACACATTTATTTCCAAAATATTAATTAGATAAAACAAAGCACACAAGAAGAACGCTACGCAGGAGTTTAATCGGAGGGCAGATAATACGGCATTACTAACGGGTACAGAGGTTTTACAAGTAGAGGGTAAGATACAAACTTACAATGAAATGATAGAGACAGTACTGCACGATGGAGCAGTCCAGCATGACGCAGCTTGCGAGGACGAGCCGAAGTTACTCGGCCTTTCCTCGTCGTGGTGCGGTGCTGCTCCAGGTACGGCAAGTGGAGTTGGGAGTTGGGGGGACGTCACACTGGGGCAGTCGGGCAGGGGAAGAACTCGCAAGGCTGGCGCACGAAGATTAGCCACTTGGTGTTGAAACTGAGTCCTCACTGCTGCGGTGCGACGTCCGGAGCCGAAAGGTCTAGCAGCTAGTTGCCTCTAGTTCTCCTAGTCGACTCATTGGACGCCACGTCGCTCTGGGGCAGTACTCGGTGCCGAAATTGAGTCCCCCTCAGTGCCGTAATGCCCGCGGGGCAACGTCTGGAGTCGAAGGGTCTGGCGACTGCTGGCTACCAGTTCTCCACATCGACTGGCGTGCCTTTGAACACAAAGTGGTGTGCACAGCTCGTTGAAACCCAACATCACCAAAATAAAGCCTGCGTCTTCCCTCCATTTCAACGAAACAACCATCACACCATCCCACAAGCATCACAAAAACACACCTAACAGCTTCAAACCATTCCTGAATTCGGAGGATCAGGTCTTGATAACCCCATGTCAGGCAGCCGAAGCTTCTGGCAGAAAAGCTCGCAGTTCAAAGGCCAAGGGGCCAAAGAAGTGACACAAATGTGTCCTTTCCGAGGGTGAGACACAGGCCCCCGCAATAACGATCCCGCCGACTACCGCCTTAGAAACCATTCGGAGGGTCGATGCGTCACACTAACCATTGCCTGGCTCTCTCTTTGAAGACCAGGTAGGTTTTTTGTAGCAATGTACCTTGATGAACGAGTGGTTTGGGTACACCAACAATGACACCGATTGCTTCACGGCATCTTTGTGGCAAAATTATTATTTTATTCCTTAATCAGCAAATCATTGGCCCACTGTTCTAGCTAATCATTTTTCCGGTTGTTTGAGGTTTCATGCACTAAGACCACCCTTTTAACTTCTTTCATCAAGTAAATATAGCTTCATCAGAATACGTCCAAGCGAAGCATTTGCAGATTATAGCTTTAAAATGACAGAATATCAAATGACAAGGTCAAGGTCACCGCATGACACTCGGCAAACATGCCGGTTGTGGCGTCTATATAAAAGTGCTGCCAGTCTGTGAAGCAGGCACGTAGCCAGGGGGGGGGGGGCTGCTTCCCCTTCCTTTTCCGAAATCTTCCATTATGCTGGGACCTCCTCTCCCCCCTCCCCCTCATACAGCATTTTGTCATGGGCGGCCCCCCTCCGCCCCCCCCCTCCCCCCCCCCCCCCGAAACAAAATCCTGGCTAAGTGCCTGCTAGAAGAAATCAGTCGATATTGTAACCTCTATTCGGAATGCGCATCCTGATTTTTGACATCGCTTTGTACTGTTTTTAAGGTAACTCTCAAGGAGACTCCCCAGTTGCAACGGAACAAACAGCCTCGAGAGACTTCTGAAGAATGTGCCTCATCGAGCTGCAGCAAAAATGCACACAGAAATGGCAGTGGAAACAGGTATGCACATGCACAAAACTGATTTCCAGTACAGTAGCACACCATTTAATAATAGATTGCAATACAACTTGATTTCAGATGCACTACAAAAGAAATTCATGCAGTCAAAATGAATCATAAGTCCTTTGAATGGGTCATTCTGGATGCCCTTCGTTGGTTTAGCATGTAAGCCCCCAAGTTTACCTTTTAACCATGCTTAACTGGAGGCATGACAGTTTAATGTGTTAATACAGCACAGCTTGCCGGCACTGCAAATTCTTGTGTTATGAGTCTAATGCTAATTCCTTTCAGTTTTCGTGCATATGGCTGTTATTTCGGTCTACACACATGCCAATCGCTTCTCTGGGAGGTGCCCACTAAGCACCGTACTTGAATGGCAGGTTACTTTCTTGCTCTCTAAAGGTCGACATAGCTGAGTTTGACATGCTTAATTTAAATATAGTTCTGATGCTCAAACACATCGTGCTCATCAGAGCAGGCTTTGAGCAGCAAAAGGCAGTACTAACTGGGAGTACCTTAACAGTATTAGGAATGGAACTGAATCGAAGTAACAATGCAGGCAGGTTGGTTCATGACTATGAAAAAAAACTTACACAACATGCAAAGATGCAGAGACCAGAGAATAGAAGCAGACAGGACGAGTACTCATCCTATTAACAACGTGGTTAGCTGCAATACTAATTATCTCAGGCTCGTTTTACAAGATGGAAAGCCATAGTTTATTCATCCCTATGCATCTCACGCATGTTGCTTAGATGTGTGACATGTTATCTGAACTTTGTTGCACGCGCCAAAAAAGAAGACAAGCAAAACCTCGCAAGGACGATTGGCTAATTTGTTTATGTTGCCATGGAAATCGCTATTTCGGACCATTCAAATCTTTGAAGCTTTGCGTATCGATCTATGTGTATGCAATCACGGATCTCTTGCAGTTTTATTGTTCTTCTTGCGTATTTCAAAACAGTAAAATTAATTTTCAGTGCCTCCAAGCACCGACACAGCATGTGGTGGGGCTGCGAAGATGTACGCTTGTTTCGCTGGTGTGTGGATAGCAAAATCTCGGTATACAAGAAACGTCTCCATAAAGCTAACCGTCACCAGCGAATTTAGATCGGCTCACCAGGAACAGAGGGGTCAAATAGAAATTGCTCAGTTCACGAACGATAATGACAACCATACGGGGATCTTAGTGCTACTTTCCCAGGATCCAGTGACTTTAGCTTTACTAACCCAAAGCATGAAAGTGACACAGGCATAGTCTTGCTCGAGAAGGCTTCAGCGTAGAAGTGACGGCGATCTGGGTTCGCGGAGGGCCATTTGGAGATGCCTTCACGCACTCCGCTCTCGTGCACATCACTTTAAGTACATCACAGCCACAAGAAAGGCCTTGCTCGGTGAAAGGCCGATTGGACGTGCAAGAATCATCGTGGCCTGCTAGATGAGTTTTGACGGAAGCATCTTGCCACAAACCCGGAGGATCACTGGAACCTGCGTCACGTCAGCCGGGCACATTTTTTGCAGTTCCTTTCACGCGTGGAACAAAGAATCGTGCAATGAAATGAACCAGCAGATGCAATAAACACAACGATGCGCCATTTTTATTTTAATATTCCGGAAACAAGAAAGCATTGTACCGTTACCAGAATGAACGCTTTTCAAGTCAGTCTCCCGCCAAAAATCCGCGAGTGAAAAGGTGCTTGACCTTATCAGTCCGTGGATAAGGCGCAGATCACAGGAATTGGTGACGTGGCAGTCACGTGGTACACAGTCCGCGGACGATAATTGTGGTTCGGTTCGTCGTGTTAATGGGCAATTAGCCAACTATGTACACTGTATAAAAAGAAGGGCCAGAACTTATTCTCAAGTTTGAACCACTCTTACCTGCGAACATTGTTGCATGGTAATCCTCAGCATTGAGGGGACAAGTACATACAAAGAGAGACAGATAACATGGCAGTGTTCTTGAAGTGCTGTGTGACAGAATGTTACTTGATTGTCGGAACTGAAGTCTGCAAAGCTAGTTGTTGGGCAACGACCATTCGCCCAGTACGAAGAGCAAGTGGTCTGCTTCTCGCGGCAAGAGTAGAGGAGGCGTCAATGCGGCGCCATGCTCCGATTTGAAGATGCTCATTTGGGGAAACATTGCTCTGTCGTGTGCTAGTCGTAGCAGGTTACTGCCCTGCCTGAGCTCTCAGGAATCGTCAATTATGTGTGAACTCTGACTCAACCTCTTGCCAATCGGGAGAGGAAATACCGCGAAGGTTATGTTGGTGCAACCACTGGGTGGCTACTGCCCTTTATGCACCCTCACTGGGGATTCCAAGATGGGTCTTTGGCTCAGTAGTGGCGATGACACTGAAAGTGGAGCAGGCCACGGCAGGTCTCTCGCTTGGCAATTATGTTGTTACTTTTTGCTTTCAGCTGCATCAGTTATGTGAATCTCCTCATATTCAATGATTTGTTCAAAGAGAAGCAGGAAAAGTTTGATTAGCGTATATGTGGTGGCTAGAAACGATGGGACTTTGCGACCGGTGCCACTCGGGTGCATAGATCAAAGCTGGGCCTTCTACTTGGTCGCTGCTCGGACATGCTGCATACTTTTACACCGCAAGTACACATCCGAGTACGCTGACTGTTTTAACCAGAGCCTTTTAGCTACGAGAGAAATGTGAGTGAACCCCGGCGACCAAGTAGTAGCCCTAATTAAAAGGTTAAAACAGCGCAAAACACAACGGACAGGGTAAAGAAGGACACAGACAGAGCGCTTCTTTACCCTGTCCGTTGTTTTTTGCGCTGTTTTAACCTTTTAATTATGTCATACCAACTCGCCCAGGCTTCAACTTTAGTAGCCCTAGCTTTGATCTGCACATACTAGTGGCACCAATGGGCCTTTTTAACATACCGACGGCACCAGGCGGTGGCTGCACGAACTAAAAATCGAGGAAGTGACCTACCTGCGCTACCAATCGGTAATGGGAGCTACGCTACCAGTTTCTTCGCTCTAAACTGCGGTGCGTTCCCAACTCAACTTTAAAAAGGGGCATCCTTGGCGTCCACCTAAAAGTCATGTTTTTCTTTCCATCCACTCCCTTTTTTGTGTGTAACACAATTATATATATTCTGCAATTACCTGTTCTACTCGCTGATCCAGTGCCTCCTTCCGAATTTCTTCGCTTTTTCGTGCCGACTTCCGCTGCTTGGCATCGGGCGCTCGCGCGTGCGCAGAACGCTTCTCAGAAGAGGTCCATTCACAGTTGCATCGTTTCCAGCCACCGCATCTGCAGTCATCAGTCTCTTGCCGCTTCTCTTTTAACAAACTATGTAACGTTACGAGATCCACGAAGCCAATGCAGCTGGAAATAAAGGGGGAACAACTCACCCGCTGAGCAAGTGACCTGCTGCGGTTTGCTCAGCTTTGGGTGTCGTCGCCACCACTGCGCCGAAGGCTCGTCTTGGAACCTCCAGTGAGGGCGCATAAAAGGTAGCAGCCACCCTGTGGTTGCACTAACGTAATCTTCGAAGTATTCTCTCTCCCGTTCAACAATGCTTGAGTCTTAGCTCATAGAATCAGTGGATGTGCTCAGCATAGCATAAAGCTTTAGTTTTTTTTCTTATTAATATGCATATTGCGTCTGGTTTGTGCAATATTTTGAAGTGGGTCATGTTTTATTGCTAACATTACTGTGTTGTTGTGCAGCCATGGAAGCTACCTGGAACCTGGACGCTTCCCCAAAGCCTGCTTCCAGGGATCTAACCCTTCTGGGTTCTTTGGACGAGCTGAGGGAACTCGCTGGGAACACGCTGGGAACCGCAACGTTGGGCTACCGCTGGAGGAGGTGCTTCGGCACCTACAGGAGTGCAAAAGTAGAAAATACATTGAGGACATAGAGAGGGCAATGCGGGATCAGGCAAAATTCAGCCTCTGGATGCGCCACAGAGTGAATATGATAACTGCGCCTGTCGCATACAGCGTGAATGCACGAGTGAAAACGGTCACAACTAAGATGGGTCCGCATGACCCGAGTCCCCTGTTAAGAAAGATACTAAGGCAAACAAATGTCCGAACGGCTGCGATGCGTCGGGGCAGTGATCTAGAAGGCCCTGCGAAGAAAGTGCTATGAGGAGAAGCATTCCCAGCATGAGGACTTGGTTGTGAGAGGGTGCGGGTTGTTTGTCATGGAGGGACGGCCATACATTCGCGCAAGTCCAGATGGACTGGTAGAGTGCAAGTGCTGTGCCAACCGAGTGCTCGAGGTAAAATGCCCAGAGATAATGAAAACGTTTTTGCGAGAGAACGCAGAGAAGGGCACGGACAAAACTCGCGTAAAACTGAAGCGCACGAGCCCACACTTTTGCCAAGTGAAAGTGCAGATGGGATTGACAGGAGTGAAACGTGGAGACCTGTTTGTCTACATCAGTGACAAAGAGTATGAATGCATTTCTGTAGACTTTGATGAAGAATTCTTCAGGGGTGTGGTTGAGAGGTCGACATATGTTTTGGAGAAGTACGCGCTGCCACACATGGTTTGCGTGGTGTAAGGGGAATTTTCTCACTTTAACTCATTCCTTACAAAAAGGAGTCATGCAATGATTTTTTTTATTTGTTAAATACTGTAAACGACGTAATTTTCGCGAAGCTCCTACAACTTGCAAAAAATAGGTCCCACGAATAATTCTGGTAAAATGTAAACACATTGGAATCTATATTGAGATCCCACCGTGTCGCAAAAATTAGAACCCGCGAATTATTCCAAAACTTCGGCTTTGACCTAAACTTGCGAAATATTGAGCCCGCGAGAAATAAGTCGTTTACAGTACTTATCAGGATTAATTGTTAATGTTTGTGACCTAAAAACACGATGTAGACTTTTATCAAATTTAAAATATGCTAATACTTAAGAGCAAAGCTAAGCCAGTTTTTGCAGGTACTCTAACATTGAAAATCCATGGACATCATTAATCATATCGTTTATTAAGACAAGAATGCAGCAACAACTTGGGTACAGGAATTATTCTTGGCAAGATAACATTGCACGGTCTTGTTAAGAAATTTTGGAGCAATAAGTTTGTTTATTGTGTATAGTTGGAACAAAGTTAAAATTTTTGTTCACTAGCATTTCAGAACTAATCTTTTTACTTGTTATTTGTAATGTGTTTCATATTTCACCTCATTGCCATCTTACAGTGTCATTAAAAACAAACATAAAACAGCAAATGCTTTTTTCCTAACTAAAGCGGCCAAAAATGTTACAAATGGAAGTTACAATGATTGAAAAGAAACACACACATAGCACGCAACGGCTGTGTATCTAAACCTGTGTGGCACTCGTGCATCAACAACAACTCTACTGGAACAAAAATTTGTTCTCACTAAATAATAGCTTCGATAGGTTCACTATGCCAGAGATGACAGTGAAGATCTTGTCAATATACGGAAGAAGATCCAGATCAAACCAATGTCGTAGAATTCGGAAGAGCTTCATTCTTTGAATTGCCCTTTCTACGTGTACTCTAGCACTGGCTATCGACTGATTAGCCCTGGCTTCCTCTGCAGTGAGCTGCTTCTCTATTAGGAATGGAGGCCTTATCATCTTTACATTTTTTTTCCCGGCACAGTTCGTTGATCAGAAATCCTTTGTCAACCATGACACTGTCAATGTGTGGAGTGCCTTTGTCAAGTATCTGCGACTCCTTTGTTATGAATGTGTCGGATGCTTTTCCACCATACGCTGGGCTAACATAACTAATTAAGAATCCCGGCGTTTCACTCACCAGGACCTTGACCGTGTACATCCGTTTTTAATGACTGTACGTCAGCAACCTCGACACGAGGTCTTTGGGCCGCTCAATTTCAATTTCTGTACAGTCGAGTAGCATCCTGGTTTCTTCGTATTGCCAGAAATATGTGGTGAGACAGCTTACCACAGCTTCTTTCTCGGGTCAGAAAACTGCATGCTCTAGGACGCTTGCGAGAACTTCTATGGATTCTTTAAACACGTTGGACGCTGTAGTCCGGTGAATACCAAATAGCACTCCCAACAGGGAAAATGTAATGTTATCGTAAAGCTTCATGAACGTGAGCAGCACAACATCGTCGTCACCTAAACAGAAGCTACGGGATGGCCAAAGAGTGCGAGCTTCTGTATATAGTTCCGTAATATTGTGAAACAACTGAAATGAGCAGATTCCAGAGAGCACGAGCAACCCGTTTTCATCCACTACTTTGGAGATTGTGATCAGCTGGTTATCACGGTGGAAGGGACTACTGGTGGTGTCAACTTGCACCCCCGTTTCCTGTCGGAACTTGTCAAGCTCTGCACTGACCACTGCAAACAAAGGAATACAAATTGACTAAATCTCCATTCAATCATTCGTACAAATGAAAATAAATCATTCCAATGATATACTTCCTACCTTCACAAATTGGGACGTGGTTGTCGAGACCCATGTCGGGGATCGGTGAGGCGTTGGCACTTGTTGCTGTCGAGACTTGAACCAATAGTTCAGGCGTAGGTAGCATCCAAATCATTGATAGGAGAAAGAAATTGTGGTGACATCTGCAGTTGCATCCC
>JABSTQ010004802.1:0-34074 GCA_013358835.2 Ixodes persulcatus | reverse complement strand
AAATGTATTTGGAAATACAACAGTGAAATACATTAAAATAGTAACTAAAATACTGATATTAAATATATCTGTAAGAATGTATCGCGATACGTATCGGAAATACCATTTAAATTGACGCAAAAACTCTTTGGAAATACAAATACAGGAATACATTTTACGGGGGGCAGAAATACGGATACAGAAATACTGATACTGCAATACATTTTTCAAATTTGTTTGAGACGCCAACTGAGAAGAAGTTTGAAGTTTGAAGTGGAAGTTTTTGATCTCTAAATTACTTCCCCGTCGGCTTGGCACTTTGCCTTGAAGGAAGTGGTTTCACGAGGAGGAGTGTTCAATGGGCTCACAAAAACGTTCCATCAAGTACTGACCGTGGTCCCTTCCCTGACCTCCTGTCTGCCTGACGAGGGACGCGAAAAGACTTCGACCTCTAAATAAATTCTACGTCACCCTAAATTCGATCAAAACGTCACCACGCCCCTGTCCAATAAGGACGCCCCTGTCAACATTGATCACATGACGTCACGGTGGCACGAACCGGTATTTTTGTATCTGTAGGTGTGGCCATGAAGATGACAATTTACCACGCTGCTGTATGAAAGGAGAGTACGTACTTGCGTTGTAGGTTACCTCGTTGAAGATCGTGCAGGCAGTGCCATTTGAAATTTTTAGGAATAGTGGACCACTTGAAGCATCCTGGAAACATGTCTTATCTTCTGTTACGGTTGAAAAAACGATACGGTGGCATCCCTGTTGTGAAGGTCCTTCCTGCTGACCCTCCGCCACCGACGCATAGATTGCAGTCCTCAAGTTTCGCCTAGCATCATCCAAAGAGAGACCTCGTGGATTGCGACCTGATTTTGCCGGCACAGGCAGAGCTCTCCGAGAAACAGCGCGCTCGAGACGATTCACAGATGTACGAAGTTTGGATAAGCACAGCGAGGCCACGTCTGGCTTCCTTCCTGAGCTTTGGATAACCAGAGCAGCCGGTCACGTTCACGTCGGCTGATGACGTACCCTTGAGCCGTGCAATAGTACGAGCGCAGCCGCACACGTATTCGAATATGTGTTGAACTTCCTGCGTGAGTCAGGCTACTATTTCAAATCAACCACCACCAGGGTCATGCTGCAACGGATTGTGACTCAGCTTTGCCAGCTGGGTGTACTGTGTACGCTAACGCTAAGGCAAGAGAAACGGTTTTCAGTGGGCATTGGATGCCAGCAAACAATAACTCAAGAAATCCCTACGTAAAGACCCAGCAGAAGATGCTCTGACTCCACTCCTGGCACGCCAGCTGATTCGAATACCTGACTGCGCAAAATTTCTCAGAAGAGAGAAGACGACGCATAGGAAAATAGTTGGGAGAATCCGAAGGAACGTTGGTCAGCATAGTAACTATGCCCCAGCATCTCTTTAACCCTGGTGCCCTCAGAAGTAAAAAAATGCGTTTGGACTTGTTTTTTGCTTTTTTGTTTTTCGGGACTGCGGGGGGGAGGGGGGGGGGCAAAGTATTTCTCGAGAAATGTAACGAAATACATTTGATCCTGATCTTATCGCGATACAAGGAGACATTCCAAATGTATTTCGATACAGGAATACAAATACTAGTGAAAAACATGTATCGCGATACATTAATACAGATGCGAAATGCATTTCTAAAATACTGTCGCGATACTGCCCAACCCCGGCGTCAAATCGCGCCATGAACGAAAGTCTGCTACATCTCGTGCCAAAGCGCCATTTTTGCTCAAAATTGCACCACAAAGCCGCCAGGATATGCTTAAAGCAAAATAAAAAAAAAATTAATATTGGTCGGTCCTAATATTCAGAAAAGTAGAAGGAAAAGGAATGGTACAAATATGTTTCACGGTGTCTCTACTTGCAATTTAATTTGTTTCATCTTAGGTCTGAACACAATCGAAAGCTTGAATGCATACAACCTCGAACACACAAACTAAAAGCGCGAGTCACGGGGCATTCGTGCACCCAATTGGTTTAACCCATGAAAAAACAGGTATAGGGAGATGAATGCCATGATGTCGTGCTTTTATGCTGTTTGATTGGTCCCATTGGCTCGCAGAGTCGGCTGTAGTGTCGACTTCAGGTGAAACTAAGTGTAGACTGACAAGCTGTTTATAAACAAGCCCGCGTTTGCCCACACCAGGTGTGGGCACTGAGCGTGCGCAGAAACCGAATTCGCATGAAGCGTCGCGTCTGCGCATGCGCAGTGCCGTCGACAGTGGCACCGTAGCTGCGTGACGTCAGGGCCACGTGTTGGTCTTTAGGAATTGTTCATCAATCACTCTGGCTGGTTGATGCACTGGCCAGTTGATTGTCAACATCGTCTAAATTACCACACGATGTCTGCAAGGTCAAGACTAAAAGTTTGAGAAAACTTTGCAAACTAGCAGAATGGTGGTATACTGTGATAAGACAGAACCAGGGTCTTGTGCTCATGGTGAAATCCCTCGATTATCGTGTCTGCCACATGCCTTCGTGCGCCACTGCAGAGTACCGTGGCACTTGTGCCGCTCCCGTCATCCTTCACTACATCTCACCACAGATGAGCGTGCATGCGTCGGGCTTCACTGGTTTGCACCGGAGTGCTAGGAGCAGCAGCTGACCTGTTGGAGGGTTAGCTCATTAGGCACGTAATTCATGCTCAGGAATATTACAAATTTACCTTTTTTGTCTTCATTGCAAAATAATCTCTAATAGTAATTTAAAAGAAAACAACCGAAAACAATATAAAAGACCTAGAAAAACACGGGTCTCTCTTTTTAAATAAATACGGTAGTTCTTGTGCAGCTGTCGAATGAACGAGCATCCAACTTTGATTTAACTCTAGTTCCACAGCCGCTGAAGAGCAGTGTCAAATTTAAAGCACAAGTGTACGCTTTCATAATATTTGTCAGCGGTTGTTTTTGTAGTTAATGATATTAGAGGTTTGAGTTTGGCAGGTTAATAAAACTTGGGGAACGCGTTTTTATTGGTGTAGCGGATATGCTGGTTTTTGCTGGAATTTTTCAGAAATTATATTTACAGGCCAGTTATTGAACGAAGGAGGGAGGGGCTTTATCGCAACTGAAGGGTTGGACTATGATTTATTTTTCAACCATTTTTAGTACCCATTTTAAATGACCCTGCTCTGACAAGAGCCTATTTAAAAAAAAGAAGGCTATCTGTTCCGTTTCATCCTATTTATTTTTAGCACGAATTGTGATAAGTAATATGCTCCAGCGTCAAACGGGAGCTGGCAATCATTATCACAGACAAACTCATTTAGATATGCAATCACCTTTTTTTTTTCTTTCGCATCTGCTCCGAAAGCGTCAGCGGCTGCTCCATACCAATATTTTGAATGCTACAGAACCTGCTGCAAAAGGTTCAAATGCTGCCTCCATCACTGTATCTGTCATTTTTTATTTATATATAAGTACAATTCAGAATATGAGTAAAACAAACAAAGAACATGATCGCAGACGAACGTGGAGAGCCCATTTGTGTTGCCTGTATTTCTTTACTTTTTATGCATTTGCTTGACAATGTTACTCACTGCAGATTTATCTTTGACATCACATCAAAATGCCAGAGGAAGCATTTACTCACGCAGTGGAAAAGGCTGCCAACCCTGGCCGCTTTCTCAGAATAGTCAGCCAATCACTATGGGAGCCTGCGGAGCTCTTCGATAGGAGTGTGTCAGGGCAAGGCTGCAGGCGTCTCCCCTAAAAGGGTGCAGTAAGCAAAAAGCCCCTAACACACGAAAAAATTGACGCTCTGACAGGTGGGTGTTTCTGATCAACCTGGAAGTTCACAGGATATGTTGTGGCTGAGCTGTGCTTAGCTATTTACATAATGTGTGTATAGTGCAAGTTATAATTTACTACGATTTGAGATATTTTATGAACCTATTGTTAATTTTGCCTTGTGTAGTACACATGTACAGTCAGAGGCACTATGAGGTGAGACAAGGTGAATGCAGGCAGACCAGGAGAAATGCCGCGTGGGGCGCAGCGTTTGCTTTGCACACTGGGAGCGAGGCCACGAGGTTCGATCTACAGTCAAACTCGATAATATTGAACTCGGTTAATTCGAACTATTTGTGAACGGACTGGTAGCGGCAATAAAAATGCATAGTGAAAAATGCGGTTACATCGAACGAAAATTTCAACATCTCCCGATAGATCAAACTGCCAAGAGCGTGGTTTTACTTTTTGCGCCATCGGTAATTTTTCGTACCATCGCTCGGTCACGCCGCCGGCGACGCCGGATTTTCGCACAATGGGACATATAATGGTTCTGGCATTATTAAAGAACGAGCATCGAAACAGCAAATAGCGGGCTGCGATTTTGTCGACGTAATAGCAAGCGATAGCGAGACTGACTCGACAAGGTCCCGAGCACTTTCTTATGTTGTGTAATTCGGCATCCTGAAACTTCGGCCATAAAGACTTGAGCGTCGAGTGTTCGGGGTGAGAAGGAACAAGCGCTTTCGAGAACAAGAAAGTGGGATAATACTATAAATGGTACGTCGCGAGTAAGAATAAGCACCAATCTTCTAGGACTCAGATATGCCTGTTCACACCGTAACAGCCTCACGTCGCACAAGGTGAACCATATTGAAATGTTGTTCCGCTGGCACACACAACGGAAGTGTTAAGCTCAATGAATCGCTTCATTATATGTAATGCAAAGAGAGCCCAGTCACCGGTTTTGCTTTTAATGTAAAGGTGAAGGTTTGTAGTTAAAGGGTGATATGTTTCCGTGTTTTTAAATTTAAAGAAAAGGTATAATCAGTGCAGATATTTTAGTCGTGCTAAGGGAACCTGTTCTGAGAAAGAAGTCGACATGTGAAACATTTCCCTTCCGAATCAGACGCAGTCTAATCCTTTTCTCTCAAGCGCAGTAGTTGACACAAACTCGCGCGTCCTTTTCGGACGCGCGAGTTTGCCCTAGTTTTTGCACGTTGCCACAAGAACAGAGATGTAACGTGACAACATGACAATGTCAGGTGACATCTGCGAATTTTAATTCCTCCGGAAATACTTTTAGCTCTCGTCCCTCGGCTGGTTTCGAACTAGCGATATTTTGTTCAGTAGCCTGACGCGGTACCTCTTTGCCACGGACAGTTTTTTTTTTTATTTATTGTCCTTTTTGGTTTAGGTGACAAACACATCGCACATAGAATAAAAGGTTAAAACAAAAGCCTCAAAGGCTATTGCACACATAGAAATATCAAGATCATCAAACACTTTCACAGACCAGTTATGGTCGCCAGTTCCTCAAGAAGTGGCAAAACGTCTGGGGGTGGCTGCTGAACCTTAAAAATCTCTTTAAAAAAATGCATAATTTAACCAAATAACCTCTGCGGGACGCACGTCGACATACACGTGTCTTAATGCCATGCGGCAGCGCCACAAGCTATGGAGACCGACCGGCATGATGGATGGATGGATGGTAATGGCTATACCCTTTGTAAAGGGGTGCAGCTTGCGCCACCTAGCCTAAAATTTTATCATCCCTTCTTTGTTTTTGTTTTTTTAATTGAAAATATTTTGTTATAACAGAACCCCCTCTTTTAAAGGGATTCCATTGCTTCCTTTTGTTTGCATTGTTTTTTTAATATTTTTTAATCCACCAATTTTCCAATCTCCTCTTACTTACCGCAATTCTTTTCCTATCCATTCGTACATCCATGTCCGGAAAACCCAGTGCCCCCCCCCCCCCCCCCCAAATCCGTAGTCATCCCCCCACAGAGGGTGGGACGAAGCCCCGTGCACCTTAAAATTACACGTTCTATAGTTTCCCTTTCGCGGTTGCAACATTGTACCCTCTGGTGAAGTCATAGGGTACAATGATGTCTTTTTCATCAACAGGCAAATGACGAATTCCGTGAGGTGTTAACGGTAGGTCTTTTTTAAGGTTCCTTCGAAGGACGTCCCAAAGGAACACTGCGTCCCAGCAGTTAAGAAATATGTGTTCTATCGTCTCTGGCATTTTGCAAAGTAAACAGTTTACCGACCATGCAACGGGAATACCTTTTTACTATAAACAAATTTGACCGGCAGGATTTTACTGTCTAGTTTGAAGAAAAAAGATTTCGTGAAGGCGGGTACCCTCACTTGCTTGACACGCTTCAAAACATCTTGAGCAACTTCTTCACTGTACAAGAAACGGTACAGTAGAGTAGGAAAAAGGAAAACAATCAAGTCTTTGGTCAAGCACTTTTGCAACACACTACACCAATACTAGAGCGAAAACCGCGTTGTCAAGAACCGATAAGCGGACACAAGTTCTTTCAGAAAACCACGTACACCATAACTGAATAAATATCGGCCGAGAAAATAAATTTTGGCAATGCTCTGCATAGCCGTACCTGAATGACTGAACGCAGCAAAGGGTTCTGCTGGTCCCTTAGAAAACTAAACCTATTAACGATTTGTGTGACAAAAAGATGCGACAGATCCAGGCTACCATCCTTGACACGCAGGAAAAGATTAGTTCGGCTCGTTCTCTCCCAAGTCGAGCTCCAGATAAACACAGCAAAAACACTGTGTATGCGCTGGATGTTGACCCGCGAGCAGTGCAGCACCAGGAGCACGTACCAGACCTTCGCAGCTAAAAAGGTGTTGCATACCGAGGCACGCTCAAACATTGAAAAGCCTCTCCCCCCACACTTATCCGCCCCTGCGCGGAGCACTTGAGCTTCTTCATTTCAATACACCTCGTTGTCGCGGTATTAAACTAGAGGAATACTGCACCGGCGTGTCGGACCACGTGACACGTTAAAAAAGAGTGGGGTTGGCGGGCCAATCTCCAAGCCAAAACCCCTGCCACTTTTGCCAATTTACAGCACTACACGTGTTCTCGCAGAGCTTCTCTGTTAGTTCTACGGCTTTCTTTACACTCTCTTGGTCAGTACAAAAAATAGCCACATCATCAGCGTATGCCAAAAAACAACCCTCGGTGGTTTGTAAATTAAAGCCGCGTATATGCCGACTACGTAACACACTTAAACAAAAGCGTTCTAGAGAAATACAAAACTGCAGTGCCGAAAGCGGGCATCCCTGCCGCAAAGAAAAATAAAGGGGGATATGTTCACTCACACTCTTATTCACAACCAGACGGGTGGCGCAGTTAAGGTAAATCATGCGTACCCCATCGATCAGCACTGAATCTAAATTAACATATTCTAAGATGAAAAAATAATTTCATGAAATACGCGGTCAAGGGCTTTCTCGAGGTCTATCTGTAGTAGCACAACCTTTTCTTGGAAATCGTCGAAGCACCCCAAAATACTTCGGGCTACATGCACGCCTGTAACAATTGTCCTCCCCTTAATACGAGGGGCGTTCATAAAGTTCGTATTATCGGCACAAAAAAAATGAAAAAAAAACGAAACAAAACAGGCATCAACATGAGCGTGCGCCCCTCTAGTTTCCGCACAGTATAAACATCGCATGCTATAGTAGCTCGGAACGCCGCTAGGAAGTCAAAACAAGAATGGCACCCCCCGTCGGCGCCAAGTACATGCAGTGACCCGTTTTTTCTTTATTTGAAAGTAAGCAATGCCAAGGACATTCATTCCAATCTGGGAGCGTTGTTCGGGGACAACACGCCAGTTTATGACACTTCGGTTAAATGGCGCAGACGATTCCAGTGTGTCCAAATAAGAGGAGAGGATTTCAAAGACGGCGACCAAGTGATTGCTGAAACAACCAAGTGATTGCTGAACACTCAAAACGAGGAGTTCTATAACAATGGCCTCCGGCATGTGGTGCATCGCTGGAAAAAGTGGGTAACTTTTGGTGGCGAATATGTAGAGAAAGTCTCAACTCCTATTCGAGTTTGATTGCTGAATCTCTATTCCTTCGTGACAATAATACGAACTTTATGAATGCCCCTCGTACCTCACGTCTGATGAGGACCGACCCTAAGGTTGATCACGCCTTGCAGTCGTTTCGCAAGCACCTTCATCAAAATCTTATAGTCCACATTAACAGAGTAATCGGGCGGTACGCTCCAACCGAGCGTAGCTTAACTCAATCTGCGAACTTAGGAATTAAAACAGTATGACTAGACAAAAAAGACGGGGGTAAACATTAAGTCGGAACGCCTCGGAAAACACACTGTGCAAACAAGGAGCTACTTGATCGGTAAACACATTATAAAACTCCGCTTCGAAACCATCGGGCCCAGGCAATTCCCCCCCCCCCCCCCCTTCAAGTCGTCTATTTCCTTTTCGACTTCACCTAACGGGATAGGCTGTTCTATCCTTTCCTTAAGCCAGTCTGCCAGCTTTAGCATGAATGGTAAAAACAAACTTCGAAAATCGTCCCTCTTGGGTGCGCAATAAGTAAAAAGTCCTTTGTAATGCTCTACAAACGTGTTTTCGATGCTTTCCTTGTCACTCGACAACGAACCCCGATACAGATTTTCTCTTATTTAATTCTTGGCGGCATATTTTCTTTCATTGCCAACTGCTCTTTTTGAGGAATCTTCCCATCAGATATGCGTTTCAAACCCCCCAGTACAACAGCCCCCTGATACTGATCAGTATCGAGTGCTTCCAGACGTTTCTTTAGACTTATAATGTCATCAGTGAAAAGCCCAGGCGATAAACTTTCTTCGAGTAAAACCTCTTTCAGCAGGCCATCTAGTTCCTGCTTCACCTTTTCCTGCTTGTGTTTCAAAATACATGAGCGTTCAAGCGTTGTCATTTTTATATCTTGCTTAAGAAGTTCCCACTTCACTCCAAAATCGTAACCCTCGGCTTTTGCAAATTCGTCTAGAGTTTAACGAACTGATTTCACGAAATAATCATCGCCAAGGAGCTTAGTGTTACATTTTCAAAGAATCCAATCAATCTTTTTTGGTTTCTCTTTGGATGATCATAGCATAAAAGAAAAAAGGCAGTGGGCACTAAATGACACATGATGGACAGCATACTTTTTTCACGCTCTCAGCAAGACAAAAGAAATATACACTCTGTCAAGGCGAGCGTGACTTGCTCCTTGAAAGTGTGTGAAAAGCAGAACGCTCCACCAGACACGCAGTTGGCAACGTTTTCTACGTCGTAGCCTTCGACCATACCTTCCAAAAGTAAAGCACTTTCATCATGACATATTCTGCTGTTCGACCGATCACGGGGCATGCACACATAAATAAAGTTCCCTAGCAAGAAAGAAGAAGAAGAGGGGGGCATGTTCTGACATGCCCCCGATTAGCTCCGCAGTTCTTCGACTATTTCGGCGGTTCCTTCTACGCCACAATTCTAAACCGGGCACCGAGAGATCCGCGAAGTCAGGCGGCACCCGCGGATAACATTTTTGGCTCAGGCAAGCAAATTTTAGGCATTTAACGGCCCTTTTTTGACCGCACCGCGCTGCTATCGTAGCTAAGCCTGATCAGCCTCAGTGCGGACACGGCGCAGCCGGCACCGCCGCCGGCTTTCCCGCCCATGGCTATGCTTGAATCCGACGCCTCGCCGGTCGACATGGATCTCTCCGGTCCCAGAGCAGCCTATGCGGTCGAGGGAACCACCGTAACCGAAGCCGAACTCCTCGACGGGAGTTGGAACATGCTTTCCCTGCAGAAGAAATTCGGACGCAAGCCGAAGAGTGATAACCAAGGAGCTACGAGAGGGACGCTATTGCCGCCACCTTCCTCCCCACCAGCGACGCAGCCAGCCGCCATTGTGGGGGCTGACGTAACAAAGAAGGGTACGTTATTCATCAACGCAAGCAAAGCGAAGCCCCGCCCGCCGCCCAAGGCGAGAAAGGGATCCATTCCATGGCTGCCGGACGGGGAGTATAAGATTGTGTACCGTCCTCGATGCCCAGTCAAACTCACAGACTTTGGCGTGGCTCAGATACTGCACGCGGTTTGCACTGTACAGAAAATTGCGGAACCGGTGGCGATCGCAAACGACCACCTGCGAATCCACCCGGAGAACAATACATTCACCATACGCACGCCGGACGAGGCGCGAGCCCGAACCTATGCAGCGCTGAAGAGCCTCAGCGTCGGAGAGAACACGTACGAGATGAATGCGTACGTTCCACCGCCAGACGACTCAAGGAGAGGAATCGTCTTCAATGCATACAGCTACGAAACGGACGCGGAAATTTTTGACGAGTTCCGGAAACGCAACCCCAACCTCAACGTGGTCGGCGGACGCCGGCTGAGCAAGTCAAGACACATAATCGTCACGATAGCAGAAAGGGAGCTACCAAGGTGGATCCGGTACTTGGTTAGTGACCTTCGACTTTTTCCCTTTCACGACCGTGTGGAGGCATGTTGTAACTGCCGGAAGACGGGGCATCGGACAGATGTGTGCTCGTTACCTCGCCGGAACCTATGTCGCCGTTGTGGTGGTGAGCATCCACCCATGCCGGAAGAGGCGCAGCCTACATGCACCCCCAAGTGCATCATATGCACCGGGGGCCACAATACCGGCACCAGAAATTGCAAGTATCGCTTCATCAAGCGCAAGTACGGGAGCAGCTTTGATAAAGAGGAGAAGCAAGGGACGGATGGTCGAACGAGAGATCGAGGCAGGTCTAGACCCCGGGACAAGCACCAGCGAGAGAACGGGTACAGAAGTCGTTCTTCCTCCTTCCCACCCATGGTAGAGGATCATGGACGGTCCTCAGCAGGGACGGGCGACCCCTGGAGGAAAAGGAGTTCCAGCCGGGGGAGGAACCCATCGGTCCGACGCAAGTCGGTCAGATGGAAACAAGACGAGGAAATGGAAGCCCTTCGTAAACAGGTGAGGGAGATGTCTAATACCATACTGGATGTGCAGTACCAGATTAAGGTACACAACACAAAAAAGAAAAAAAGCGAGCGAGAAACTTGTGGCAGACTCACCAGCGGTAGCACTAAAAGCGATAGAGACCGCAGCCCCCACGATGGGGACGCAGGGTGGCGCCACGGGTAGAACTAAGAACGCGATGGACACCGAAACGGTGAATACGCTAAAAAGGCAATCCCCTGTCGAAAACAAGGAGGAGGTTGAGCGGAGCGAGCCGAAGAGGAGGCAAGTTCCCTTGGAGGAGGGCAGGCCCACTTTGACGGCTAGATCAGAACTCTTAACGCAGCTGAAGGAACGCATGGACGCTCATGACGTTAGGATCACCGCCCTAGAGACTAAAATGGAGCACTTATTTGTGTACATGAACGGAAAATTCGATGAGCTCACGCAGCTTATTTGTCAGAGACTAGAAATTCAGGATGGCGCGCAACAATCAACGCGAACAACAAATTAGGGTGTGGCAATGGAACTGCAGGGGGTTTGGAAGGAAGAAGGGCCACCTGCACCTGCACATCCAAAATGTCGAGGCGAAGCCCGACATAATAGCGCTGCAGGAGAATAGGGGGCTTGTTTCTCTAGCCAACTATAAAACACACCATCAATTAGACGTGGTGGAGAAGCGGGATTTGCTCACCGCAACCCTAGTTCACAGAAATATCACAGCGATTCAGCATGAGATAGAAGGATCAGGCGGATTACACCCTAGTAGAAGTGATTCCCAGTAAAAAGGGGGAACGAAACCTTTTCATCCTTAATTTATACAGCTCTCCTAGGGACAGGAGCTCGGGCGTCCTGGACCTCCTCAGGCGAGTGGTAAAGCTAGCGGGCAGAGCACAGCTTGTCGTCGCTGGGGACTTTAACGCGCGACATCCGGCGTGGGGATATCTTAAAGGAAATCCAAAGGGTGCGAAGCTTTGGGAAATCATTCAAAACCTGGGCTTAACAATCTTAAACGATGCACAACAACCAACTCGAATAGGCAATATCGTTAGTAAAGATACGAGCCCCGACCTCATGTTGACGAGGAATGTTCAGGGGGCAGAGTGGCTTAATAGAGGAGTGCCATTGGGCAGCGACCACTATGTAGTCTCTATTACCTTCGACACGGCGCAACACAAACGCAGAACACCCCCGGTAAGAATTACTGACTGGGATAAATTCCGCACCACGAGGGAGAAGCGGGCAGACGGCGGCATTACCAACCTGGACGCCTGGATAAGCGATCTCAAGCGAGACGCAGAGCGGGCCACCGGAGAGGTGGACACCACCGAAGAACACCCGGCGGTAGACAAACGCCTCATGCACATGTGGGAGACTCACACGTCCCTATTGGGCAGGTGGAAGGCGGGCAAAAACAATAGGAAGCTCAGACTTCGCATTTCCAGGTTGAAAAGGGAGATTGAAGATCACGCCAATGAACTCAACAGGCAACAGTGGTGGCAGATATGTGACGGAATAAACGGGCAACTGGGAAATAAGAAATCGTGGCTTCTGCTGCGGCACCTCCTAGACCCGACTACGACCAAATCCGCGGCTCGGACACGCCTGAACCAGATAGTACATCAGTACGATGGGAAGGGTGAAGAACTACTTGAGGACTTGAAAGGTAGATACATTAACACGACACAAGATGGGAATAGAGCCCCCGGGTACACTGGAATGGAGAATGAGACACTAGATGCGGACATCAAGGGCACGGAAGTGATGGCTGCGATGGAGAAACTCCGGACGACATCGGCTGCGGGGCCGGACGGAATAAATAACAAAATCCTTAGAAATCTGGATGACAACTCGGTCCAGGCTTTAACAGACTACATGAATAAGTGCTGGAAGGGAGGGAACATCCCGCCGGCATGGAAACATGCCAAAGTAACTTTCATGCCAAAGCCTGGCAAGAAGTTGGACATCGAGAACCTCCGACCTATCTCCCTCACGTCGTGCCTGGGTAAGCTCATGGAGCACGTAATTCTCCCGCGTTTACAGAACCACGTATAAACCCATCGCCTCATGCCATACACGATGATCGGTTTTAGGCCGCACCTGTCCACGCAGGACGTGATGCTACAGCTTCTTAAGGAAATTGTAGACCCGGGAAACGGCCACGGTACGCGGGCCATCCTGGGGTTGGATTTGAAGAAGGCATTTGATAACGTCTCGCATGAGGCGATACTCTGCAACCTCTCGGAACTAAACGTAGGGCGCCATACATACGACTACATAAGGGATTTTTTGTCTAACAGGACTGCGCAACTCACCATATTGGATCTGAAGTCGGCACACATACCCCTGGGAAATAGGAGTACGCCACAGGGGTCGGTGTTATAACCTTTTCTATTTAACACCGCGCTGATCACGCTCCCTAGGAAGTTTAACGGCATAGAGGGCACTAGACACACCCTATATGCTGATGACGTCACGATTTGGACGAGTCAGGGATCAGACGGGCAGATCGAGACGGCTCTACAAGAGGCGGCGGACATCGTAGACGCCCACGCCCGTTGGGCAGGACTGGAATGCTCCCCACAAAAGTCGGAACTGTTAGTTATCCGTAATAACGGAAGGGCCTGCAAATCGAAGCCGAACAGGATACAGTTGAAAATTCAGGGAAACGAAATTCCGGAAGTAGACACAATGCGAGTGCTTGGGATGTACATACAATCCAACAGATGCAACAAGGTAACGCTGGACAGGTTGACGACATCGGTCCAGCAAACTATACGGCTCATTAAGCGCGTGGCGACTAGGCGACAGGGCATGAAAGAGCGCGATGCATGTCGGCTTGTTCAGGCTTTTGTAATCAGTCGGATCGTGTACGCCACTCCTAACCTAGACCTCAAGAAGGCCGAGAGTGAAAAGCTGAATTGTTTAATAAGGCAGGCGTACAAGGCGGCTCTTGGTCTCCCCAGGAACGCGTCCACCGTGAGACTTCTATCTCTCGGGGTTCACAACACTCTTGAAGAGCTCATTGAGGCACATCTCACATCGCAAGAGCAGCGGCTCAGGCAGACTGAGACGGGGCTCTGCATCCTGAGAAGCTTAGGCATGAGGAGTGGAGATCCTTCAAGCAAGATGACTTTACCGGTAGAGATGCGCGAAATCATTCGTGTCAAACCTCTCCCCAAGAACATGCAAGCGGGTCGTCACGAAGGCCGGAGGAGGGCCAGGGCGAAGACGTTAAGCAAAAAGTATCAAGGGGACGATAGTGCCGTGTACGTTGATGTGGCAGAATACAACCTTACTACAGGCCAACATGCTTTCGCTGTGAGTGCGGTGAGCATCTCGCGCAGGGTAGCGGCCACGGTGATCACAGGCCGAGTGGAAGAGGCCGAAGAGGCCGCAATAGCACTAGGGATTGTTCAAAAGAGCACCAACACCATTCTAAGTGATTCCAAAACGGCCCTTCGCAATTTCTCGAGGGGACGTATCTCCACCACTGCATACAAAATTCTTAGCACGATGCCAAACGATAGGAAGGAAGTGGATCTGGTATGGGTCCCGGCCCACGTGGGCGTCCCGGGGAACGAGTCCGCTCACCAATATGCTCGAGGTTTTGTCAGCCGAGCAGGTGATGGGGACTTGGACGTCGGGGCCCCACGAGATGAGGCGCTGGATACGTATCAGGCCATAACCAACTATTACAGGGAGCTTAGAGTGAGCCTGCCTCCTCCGCACGTTTCGCTCAGCCGAGAACAGGCTACCACGTGGCGGCGGCTGCAAACGCGGTCGCAGCCAAACCCGTGGACATACGCCAATATCTTTCCCGATCTAGTAAACCCGTACTGTCAACTATGCGGCGAGCCTGCCACCTTAGACCACATAATCTGGGACTGCGCGAAGGATCCGCCTCCGGCAGATCTAGTTTCATCTCCCTCACTTGAGCAATGGGAAGCTGTGCTGGCCAGCCCGGACCTGGACGTCCAGTCCCGGGCCTTGGCAAGAGCGCAAGAGGTCGCCGACAGACTTCAACTGCCGACCATGTGGAGCAGCTGAAGGAACCGAAGAAGGTCACCATCATACTGACAAATAAAGTTTTTTCTCTCTCTCTCTCCCTAGCAAAGATGACACGCCATCGGTGCAAACATACTTCTCAAATCTCTAAAAAAAAAAAAAAAACTCTTTCATCGATTCGATTCGGTGCATAAATGAACACAGCACGAAAAAGGTTGCTAGAAAAAGAAAATTCACAAAGGACAAAGCATCCTATTTCATCACTAATAACCTGCTCTACAGAAACAAAAAACCTTGCATAAGAAGGAGACACCCACCAGACGTTCCGACAGCGTGGCCTACACAAACGTCGTACCGCGAGTAAAGCATCCGCACCATGCTCTCCGTCTGGCCTTCGCCTTCCATCTTTGACTCCTGAGCCGCCACAATACCCAGGTCGTGCACAATAAATAGGCGGCTCATTTGGCACTGCGGGCGCCGTGAACACAGTCCCTGTACGTTTAAAGTGCCTACGCGCAAAAACTTTAAGCATGCTTGAATTCTAGGTAAAACCAACCGAAAAGCGCTGTGTTACAAAAAAAGAAAAAAAACAAAACGTGCAAAAAAAAATTTTTGCAAAAGCAGTGAAGGCCGTAACAACTCACTTCGGTTGCTCCTCTTTGTGCTGGCGAGACCTCGACCGTTCACGTTTAAGTCCCCCATTGCCAACCCATTCGCGCTCGAGGCGTCGCAGTTCAATATCGGCGGTCTTGGGGCCTACGCCGTCATGCCGTCGCCTCGCCGCTCCAGTCTCTCCATCCCTGAGCCTCCCGTGGACGCCACCTTCGCCCTCCTTGGGTTTGACGCCGTCGTCACCCTTGACCTTGACTTCGTCATTAACGTTAGTCCCGACGTCTTCGTCATCAACACGCTCCTTGCCGTCATCGTCCCCCGCCACGGCGGTTGCCGCTGGGACGTCTGGAGTCTCCGTCACCTTTTCGGCCAAGACATATTCGACTACCTCGGGGACCGCCTTGCCCTTTGATGCCCCGGGTGAGGGTCTTGGTTTCGCTTCATTGCAGACTCCGCGGTTCTCTACGGGCCCGCCCTGGGTCTGCTGGTCTGTCGGCGTCGTAGCTGTCACTGTTCTCTCGGCCTCGAAAACGTCCATGCACTCCGCGTCGTCCGACGCCACAGCGATGTCGTTGCCAGTGATGCGGGCGTATGTCTTCACGCATGACGAGGCCTCGTGTCCGAAGGCCTGGCATAGGTTACACCGGGGCAACCTGCAATCTCGGTGCATTTGTGCCGCTCGGTGGCACCGGAGGCAGATCGGCGCACGACCAGCGACGACAGCCAGGACGTTCCCCCCGTTGATTCGCAGTTAGTGTCGGAGGCTCTCCAGGGAAACTCTCTCCTTCAGTGGCATCCGCACCACGAGCGTGGTGGACTCGACGTCGACGAAGCCTGGCACTTTCCACTTTTATCGAATGATTTCTTTGACCGAGCCGAAGGGCTCGAAGGCACGACGGACCGTGTCGGTTTGGACGTCGAACGTGACCCAGTGGATCTTGATGCGCAGCTCCCTCTGATTTGGCCCTACGAAATGGTAGAAGCGGCCCTGTACTTGCAACTTGACGGCTTCCAAAAGCTTGGTCTTCGCCTCCAGCGAGTGAAGTTTCAGCAGCCAGACGTGGCTCATCTGGAAGGCCCCAGACCTGCCACGCCCGGCAAAACTCCCACGTTGTCCAATGGCTCACGGAAATCTTCAGTCCGGTAGGGTCTTCCTTGACGATCTGCGTAAAGAATCACGCTGAGCTTAGCAGCATCTCCGGTGGACAGAGCAGGCAAAAGTAAACGGTAATCATTTGGCAAAACAGAAACATTCGTTTCACCACGGCCGAGAAAGGCCGCCGCTACTTTTGGGGAACTATTAATGACCGTCCGCTGTGGCTGAAAGCCGGAAGTGAAATCTCGCCACGGACACAAGTGGTTCTTTCGTGCTTAGACACCGTGTGCAATCTTGGGAAGTGCAAAGACTCGCCGCTTTGTTACGCTGCGTCAAGTTCAGATTATAGTTCTTCTACAAGGTGGCGCTTGAGGGCGCCGCCATACCATTCAGCGTACTCCAAGCCCCGCTACCTCGTTGACTCGTGGGAAAAGTGTGGGGACACGCCGCTGGATGTCACCATGTCCAGTTGTTGCAGTTGGTGATATTCCCACAAGATGTCACGAGTAGCGCGACTAATTGTGTCATTTGTGCGGCGGCGCCAAACCAATTAGCCAAAATCATTTCCCTCTTTACATATATATTCTCAGTAAAGACTCCGCAAATTTGTTAAGGAAGTGACGCGACCTATCCTCAGGCACCAAATAGCTGCTATCGTGCTTCCCCTCCCAATCATCTATATAATTTGCTTCGGTCTTGCCACGTCTCAGCCAAACCCGTACGGCCACTAGACACTCCGGAAAAGCTTGACGGAAGACATCAAAGTACACCGATGTTCGGACTCTGTTTTGGCAATATATGCAAGAATGAAAGTATACTATCCCGTGGAAATCGGCGTATACTTGGACAAAAAGCAGACTCGCAAATTAAAACAATGTCTTAACGAGGCAGACGTTCGTGTCTTGTGGAAACATGACATACAGTGCAAAAATACTTGTAATATAAGTGAGTCGATGTCTCTCCATCGGTGTCCATTCAATGTGTATCAAATTATGCGATTGGTCGAAGGAAAACCCTCGATGAATGCGCTAAATTTAGATCACGAGGCAACTTTGCGGCTCTTGGACTTTTTGAATAAAGAGTAATAAAACACTCTACTTGTGTGTGTGTGTGTCTGTGTGTTTGTGTGTGTGTGTGTAATACTAATCTGCAGAGTTTATTCAAAAGACTCAATTGATTTTGAAGAAGATGATCGCATTCACTTTTTAATTTGTGTTTATTTTTCAAAATGACTGTTGTGAGAGGAATAGTAGCTTCTCCATTCCACAAAATGCTGGAGATCCGGCGCACGTCGTTTTCTCAAAATCTTCTCGATGATCCAGGCCTTGTTTTCGGGGTTGAAACCACGTTGCAACTCAGCTTCGTAGAAGGAACCCAGAACGAACTCTTTTTTCACCATGTAAACACGGTAATATGTTGTGGGAATACCTAGTCAGAAACTGTCTACGATAAATACCTTATCTGTGAAGGACATTTTGTACTTTTTCTAGGAATGTGTAGTTTTTTGGATATGCGCACATGGTCCCAGATCCGATATTTCGGTCTTTTGGGTACTTCCGACGGAGAAGGGAAAAGATTAAAAAAAAGAAATCGCTCTGATTCTCCTTGGTGACGTTGATGGGTCGAGCACCCAGCGTCCTGCGGTGGGTGGAGTTGAAGGATTTTACAATTTAGAGAAAGACCTGTATGGATCGCCTCGTTTTTGCATGCTCAAAGAATTTATAGATCAGACTCATAATGATTCTTTCCACGTGTTCTATTATGAAAGACTTTTGCTTTAAAAACACGGAATACAATTTACCTCCACTCTTATTCAGATATGACTGGACTAATTTCCCGTAAAATTCACGGCCGTGGTCCGTGCGTAGAAACCTACTTTTCTTCATTCTACGAAAGGCGATTTTAAGCGCTCTCACAACCTCTTCTTCCATATTTCGAGCGATCGGAACGGCGAAGATAAATCGGAAGAACGTATCGATCGCAAACAGGATGTATATTTTTCTAACATTATATTTCGCTTTTTTTATTTCCACGAGGTCCGCCGGCAGACATCTCGAAATTCCAGGGATAACGTTTTTCAGTACAGACGAGGACGTTTTGTTTCTCTAAACAATGTGTAAAGGCACGGCCACATTGGCGTCGCGGAGGCCTCCGGCGTGACGGTCGTCGCTGCCGGTTGCCGACCGAAACCAGTTTTCGGCTTCAGCACCGCGACGGACGACGCCGCACAGTCAACCGCTCCTTGCGCGGTTCAGAGATCGGCGCCGCTCGCCGCAGAAGAGAGGAGCCAATGGGAGGTGGCGTAGATAGTGACGTTGCGACGCCATGGCAACGCTCAAGCCGGTCCCCCGCGCCTCTTTCACGTTCCGAAGGACGTGTTTCGTGTCGTCTGCTATCCCTACTTCGCTCCCGGTGCCTTCCCCAACGGAGCGGTTCCTTGAAACTGTGCGACTGGTTCCCTTTTTATATGACAAGACGCAGCCAAACTACCAGGATAATGACGCTAAGAACAACCGCTGGGAAATTATAGGAGAGGAATTCGGAATTACAAGTGAGTTTCTCCGTGGCACTTGTTGCTTGTCGTCTGTGTTGGGACGGATGTCGTGTTGATTTGGTGACACTTTCGAAAGTAGCCTTCATCTCTGGCGCGCTGCCAGTGCAGCAAAGCACGGACCTTTCCTTCGGTGTTTTGGTAGAACCAACTCGGCCAGACCCAAAACCTGTGCCTCCTTCCCTTCAGAGCGCGGCGACGTCGCAAGATCAACGAGCAGGCTAGGATAAGCACATTCACGCTGATTACCAGGTCATCATGGACTCCTACCATGCAGGCAGCGAGTGCGGTTTCGATGCTGATATATGCGAAAGATGAGAGCCGAAACAGAAGAAACTACCGAAGAGCAGACGACGAAAGAGCGGGAAATCCGGCGGGAGGCGCGCGCGCGATCGCGAGAGCCAGTGCTGTCACGTGACGCCAGCAAAACGGAGGCCAATGTGGACTCCTCGCGTTGGGACGCCGGACGGCGGTGCCGCCCAGCGGTGCCGACCGGCGGCGCCGTTCACGCTAGTGTGGTCAGGCCTTTAGCGTCGTATTCGTCTTAAAACGTTTCCGCCGTTCTTCGTCCCGTATTGCTGCAAGTCCGTTTGCTCCCCTCGAAGAGTGCGGGGTGGGCCGCTCTGAAGTAGACCGCTTTGCTTTCCTTCTGTGTTGTCGGCATCTCGTCTTCCATCGGTGAGAGTGAGCGCGAAAGGCTGACGACAGGTCCAGGAAGTTGATAATCAAAGCGGAAACTGCACCTCTCACCCAGGAAGGTTGTCTATTGCAGAGCTCATAGCGCAGTAGATTGATTTTTTTTTTATTTACAATAACCTCAAGGCCGTGGGGCGTTAGAGGGGGGGGGGGGGGATTACAATATTGCTGAATCACTTCGCGAAATCTGGCGGAGTCCTCAATGGCTGCATTTTCACCGGGAAGGCCATTCCAGTCCACAATTGCGTCGGGGAGAAGGGCGTTTTGATATCCTGTGGAAAAACATCGCGGCCGGGCTATTTTCTTAGGATGATCTAGTCTAGAAGACGAATAGGTTGGCGGAGTGAGAAGATTCTGATGTAGTAGGGGCGAATAATAGACTTTATGCAATAGGCACAGGCGAAAAATTTTCCGTCGGGTAGCAAGTAAGAGAAGAGAAAGGTCAGATTTTATTCGAGTAACACCAGAAAAACGTGAGTAGTCAGATTGAATGAACCGGGCAGCACGGTTTTGGACAGCTTCAATACTGTCTGTTAGTGAGGAAAGGTGAGGGTGCCAAATGGAAGATGCATACTCTAATTTCGATCGTACTAAGGAAATGTAAAGGAGTCGCTTTAGGTTACTTCGGACAGATCTGAAGTTGCGACGGAGGTAACCTAGGCTTCGGTAAGCAGACACCAATGAATTAATATGACTGTCCCAAGAGAGGTTTTTAGTTAGAAGAACACCGGCATAATTGTATGTCTCAGTTTGTTGTAGAGGAACAACATTAAGAGTAAGAGGAGAGGAAGTTTGGAAGGTGGAACGAGAGAAGCGAATGTGCTTACATTTGTTAACGCTGAGGGACATTTGCGAATTACTGCACCATTTATTAATAGAGTCAAGGTCATTTTGTAGCTCAGCAGAATCAGAGGGAAGTGCTATTTTACGATAAACAACACAGTCATCTGCAAATAAACACAGTGATGAAGACACCTCAAGTGGAAGGTCGTTGATGTAAATAAGACAGAGTAGTGGACCAAAGACTATATCTTGGGGCACACCGGATGTAACAGGGGCCAAGGCAGATGAAGAGCCGTTAGCATAAACAAATTAAATTCGTTGCGAGAGGAAATGATTTAATCCCTGAGAGTACGTTGGTGTCAAGTTTTAACGATGAAAGTTTTAATAGCACTTGGTTATGCGGTACTTCGTCAAAAGCTTTAGCAAAGTCAAGAAATATAGCATCGGTTGGAAAATCGGAGTCGATGTTAGAAAAAAGGTCATGGGTTAAGCAAAGAAGCTGTGTTTCACAAGAAAAGTTTCTACGAAAGCCGTGCTGTGCCTTGTTAAAAAAGGAAATGGAATCGAGATGAATGGATACATTCTTATGGATTATGTGCTCCAGTATTTTTGAAGGTACATAAGTAAGAGAGATAGGCCAATAGTTTAATGGAGATTATTTATTACCGCTCTTGTGAACCGGAATGACATTTCCGATCCTCCAACCGTCAGGAACTCCCGCTGTACTCAAGGACTGCTGAAAAATTTTGGTTAAAAAAGACTCGACGAACACACTGTGCGCTGCAGTATTTTAGAGTTGATGTATTCGACGCCACAGGATGAAGACGCTTTCATAGATTTAATAATTTTAACAATACCGTCAAAATCAACATATATTGGATCCAAACAAGGGAGGTTGTTAGCGATGGTTGGTAAGAATGCTAAAGGACTTGGGATAGTGAACTGAGCAGAGGACATGTCATTTTAAACTGAGGCACACTTACTCGGCTCTATTTTGTTTTTAAATTCATCTTCCAGGTTAAGTGGCGTGCGTGGAGTATGGTTAACAACTTGCCAGAATTGGCGAGGGTTATTGAGTAGCAGGGGTCGGAGGGTTTCCTGGTCGAAAATACGTTTCTGTTCCGCAAGCATGCGTTTGTACTCATTTGTGATTTATTATACCTGTCCCAAAATTCAGTGGTGTTATTATTTTTGGCTGTCCAAAAACGGTGTTTCTTCTTATTGTAGAGTATTTTCAGCGAGCGCGAGTACCAGGGGTTAGGGGATCGGGAACTTATGGTGGTGCCTGGGACATGTATTTCAACAAGTTCTAATAATTTGTTCTTAAATTTACGCCAGTTTTCGTTCACATTCCTACTATTAAATTTATCTAAGAAGACTGTGAAGTAATTTGAGAGGTCCATGTTAAACGGCTCATAATCTCCTTTGTTATATAGCCTTATTGTTTTAACAAGTCTTATACGTTCAGGTGCTTAAAATGCTTGGTCACAGTGTACTGCCTTGTGATCACTTATTCCTTTGGATCCAGACAGCCACCAGATACACTCAGATTGATTCGTTAATACCAAGTTTAATATATTTGAGCATATGTCAATTACATGCGTTGGAAAAGAAACCATCTGAGACAGATTGAAATCCAAACAAGGTTTAAAAAACTCACGACAGTCACTGGTACCATGAACACAATCTTGACCAGGCGAATTCCACCTAATATCGCGGAAATTAAAAGGGCCAAATGAAAGAACAGGATGGTCAGAAAGTTGCAGACTTAAAGCGGAGTATGTAGAATTTCTCGATCCTCTTTACATGAACGATCAACTTTCCATCGGGGGTTTAGGCATTTACCGATGAAATGCTCTCCAAGAGCCCCTGAACGTTTTTCTTTGATCTGTAGGAAATGTGTACAAAAAGTAGTCCGTTGTTAAAGTAATCTTCGTGTAAAATATATTCCATGCCTTCTCGGCCAGACGTGGGGATATCCTTGGGGCTGGATTAGCACAGGCACCTGCAGCAGCAGCAGCGGAGTTTGGCGGTGAGTGCTGCGATGTCGGTGATTCTTGCTGCTCCAAGGAACGCTTCGGTGAAATGGTCGGAAAGGACGATCCTTTTCGATTGGTCGAGCCTGCTTTGACCGCACTTCTCTTAAAGCGATCGCAGTTTACGATGCTCTTTGGCAGATTTTGTCTCACCAATAGCGTCGCGACACGTTCACAATAAACGGGAGCTGGCACCTGTTTCGCTTGCGAAATTAGATAAGAAACCGTATCAATGATATGCGACTCTTGTAGACGCTTTTCGTCAATTATAATCTCTAACGTGCGGGGGTCCCATGCAATCACCGGTTTTAAGACATTTGGAAGCGGTCGACCTTTTTCCTACAAGTTTTGCTCAATATATTGACGACTGCATCGATATCACGATCTTCTGCGAAATTTGTTCTCTAGTTAAGTAAATCGATTCGTGATGCGTGATGTTTTTAATATTCGGATTGTGCGGACGTAAAATTTCATGAAGCGTCTGAATGACTTTTTTTTTTTTTACTGTGACATCATCCGCTTTTCCGTCATGTCTTAAAATGTCCGGAATATGCTCTTTTTTGTAAGGTACGAGTTGGTGTTTTTTTTCATTTTCACACTTCGATGGCTTTGGCCATAGCCATTTTTCCAAGCGTTGATAGCAGACCCAAGACAGCCGGAAGGATCAAAGGTAAAAAGCCTCCTTTCTTTATCATATACATTTTATATTTTCGTGACTTTTCTTTCGGTTTCCCAGTTATCTTATTAAGGGTACAAACCTCTTTACCTTCCTGTTTATAATTGGTGTGGAAGGAACGTTTACTGTTGAAAGGTTTAGCAAATTTCGCGAATAATGTTTAGATGTCCCTTTTTGACGTCACGAAGGACTTCTTTTTGTCTAGACGATATAGCTTTGGACAAGAGGTGCAAAAACCGTGGATGCCCCTTCAAACGATCTATGAGGACTTGTCGTAGGGTACTTCTGGTCCCTCGTCCGGCAAGAACTTTGCTCTCACGCGGAAATTATAGGGATTAGTTTGCGACAGGTCGATCGGGATGTAACTGAATGGTGTTTTACACTCACCCGAATTCTGTAAACGATTTAATTTTTGCGAGGACCAATATTTTGCGAATTTTGCGAATCGGCCACATTTTGCGAAAAATAAATCCCGCGAACAATTCCGGTAAAATGTAAAGACATTGAAATTTATATTGAGATGCCACCGCGTCGCGAAATGTAGAACCCGAGATTTATTCCAAAACTTTAACTTTGACCTAAATCGCGAAATGTTGAGCCCGCGAAAAATAAGTGGTTTACTGTATATACCCGGAAGGACATGCCCTCTCTTCGCACCAAAGAGATGTCGAGATAGTACTTGGAGTTGATCGACAGTCTTCACCGACCGGAATATCATTAGAGCCGTAAACTTTAAGCTGATTCTTTGAAAGCATGAATCTTGGTGAAACATGTTTTGAGTAATGAAAATGACAGAAGCGTTATAGTAGTGAGCAGCACCTATGAAATGCTCGTATATCTTCTTCAGTTTCCTCCTATAAGAAAGAAAGTCGTCGAAAATAATTAGCGAGTTTTTTTCGGGGGATCCACATTTTCTGGAATGTCCTTAGTGAACATAACGTCCGGGTGATCTTTAAGAAACGGTTGCTCGTAAACCTACACGTAGAAAATGACGTCCAACTTGTTATTAAACATTTACTTTCTACAGTGCAGCAATTTACGAATATACGTGCTTTTACCTAATTTCGAAGAATTAATCTTTGGGACAGACGCGGGCGTCTCAAGTTGGAATTTATCGTGAACGAACGTTATGACGTCCCGTTCGCAAATGTGAAAGCAGTGTATCGACCCGTTTTTATATATACCGGATAGATTTACCACTTTCCTTACAAAAGGACGCGATGAGGCGACCCGCCAGATTGCTCGCACCGGCTTATCATAGCCATAAACTCTGAAGCAACCAACCCCCTGGTGTCGAATTGCCGCTTAACACGCGCAACCGTTCGTCAGCTCGTAAACAGATTGATTTAAAGCGAAGAGCGGAAGCAACAGAAACCTAATACGATGCAAATTTGCGATTGTGGAGGCTGTCACGTCTAGAAATATCTCGTTGCTGTCGTCTTCCGGTTACCCGTCCGAGCACGCCTTGTATTCGCTTCGGAACAAAATGCGACTTGGGGTTTTCAAAAACGAGCAGCTGCCGAAAGACCGCATTCTAGGATTTGTCTGTCTTAGACCGAAACTCTATGCCCTCGATCTAGAGTCTCAAGAACACTGTGTGAGGGCTAAAGAAGTAAAAAGATGCGAGTCACGCAAGTCAACTTACGATCTCTACCTTCATGCTCTCTGGACGAAAACTCTGCACAGTACAACTCAAAGATTTATTTTTCTTAAGCAATATAAAAAAAAAAAACTCGTCGTAAAATAAAATGGATTAAACCCCTTCGTCAGCAAGCGTTTTATCGAAGACACCGGACTTTCGACGCTTCCTTACGAACATTTCAGACTCGAGGAAATGTCGTCCTCAGAGACAATCGGGTGTGTTCGGGAAAAGTGGCATTGCGTCACTGCATATATTTTGAGAAATTATATAATATTTTTCAACTCTTAAAAATGATACCCCCCCCCCCCCCACCCACCCTATGTATTCAATAAAAATAAATATTGCAACATTGTATTTTAAATATTTTGAGACCCTATATTGATATGTGTTTTCGTAATTAGTCTTTTGAAAATGTGGCTGACGCTAAAATGCCATTGTGTTAGTGTATTCTCATAATTTGGTATACTGAAAGCGTATATTCATGACTGTGTTTGTTTATGTAGAGCATTTTCAATTGGTATGAGTCTATGCAATAAAATTGTTCGGGCGTTACTTTTTTGTGTTTTCTTTATTTGACAGATAAAAATAAATTACAAAACGCTCCGTAGGGTAGTCTAACTTGAGAGGTGGAAATTGTTTCCGCACAAGTACACATATCAAACGATCGTTCCGTCGATGATCGGTCGGCGAGAACGTCTTGGTGCATTCGCGGAGTGGTACACCGCAACACAGGAGAGCGCCGACGTATAGACAGTGAAGTCCAGATGTAGTTGATTTCACTTTTTGTTGTGGAAGAAGCCGGAAACATTTCAAATAAAGTCGTAAAGCTCTTCGTGTTTTGAAATAACACTAAAACTGTCAAAATAACTAATCAAATCGTCTTTTGGAGATATGAAAAAACAGAACCCAGTGCTCGCCGGAACATGATCTCGGTGCCGTGTTAAGCACGCAAAGACCTTCGGTAGGTCGCTCCTGGGCAATCTCCTCGCACGAAAAAGTGCCGCGAAACAAGGGACGCGTACACTGATTCCCTCAAACATTAAATAAAATTAGTTATCTTCCATTTTTTCAATTAACAATCTTGACCCGTCTCTCCTTGTCAATTTCCAAAACGCGTGGTGTTTCTGACGTGAGCAGGATCGTGACTGCCTAATTTAGGTATTGTTTGAAAATCAGGGAGAGTTTCACATTGGCTGTGAGGATCGGACCTAACTCTGCTCTTCCCTGTCGTGAGTCAAAGTGTAATAGAGAAGAAAAGAGTCTTTTAGGAAGGCACCTTTAGAGAACGAAACATCTTTTAGATTGAGTCGATGCAGGAAGTTCCTATATGTCTTCATATAAAGATCCTGGTTTAAATCAATATTTTTCGTCTGCTGAATCCCACCGACGTCCAGTACGGCCGTTTTCAAAATGAAGAGTTCGAATTTGAAGGGGTCGTGTTCGCGACTTCCCTGAAAGGATTCACTCTTTACGAAAGCGACGTCGAGCTTAGAGGAAACCCGATGAGGAGAGAGGTCGTCGAGAACGATATTTGACACACCGGGAGAAATGGTTCTGGTTTTGATCCCCACTCTACGTAAGAGGTATGATGAAGGAGTAGATTGCAGTCGCCTTTCAATTCCGACAAGCACCTTCGGGGCCACTTAGACTGGTCGAATGTACAAAACGTTGCGAGGAAGGTGAACAATTGTGGAAGCAGTTAAGTGTCTCAAATATTCGGTATTTTGTCGCAGCACGATGTGGATGTCCACGCCGTTAAGTAGGAGCTTTCCTTGCTGTCAAATGTCGCTGAAAATCGGAAAGACCAGATTGCAATGGGAATATCCCTCGGTACGCTTAAAGCGAGTGGCAAAGTATTTTTGCATCCGGCGGACATATCAGTTTTTCCGATGTATTCACTGGGTCTTTTTCATAGAGCATCACACAAAGAGAATGGTCTTTACTTGCCTGGTTTGCGTTAAGCAGAATATCAAGACATTAACGATAGGCATAGTTTTCATACTGGCTGACAAGAGTTTGATTCAGAAAAAAACGTGTAGGAATCAGAGAAAGCTTTCATAGGCCTTAACCCTACTTACTTTATCGTTCGTAACCGACACGTCGGATGCCACAGTGCTCGCAGGATCGCCATTGGTTTGAAGGATTTTAGATTGAATGTGAAGGAAGCTCCATTTCAAATCGCAAAAGTGAGAACCCAAAGGTAGGACGTGAAATTCCAAAATGGCGTGGAGGTTGCACTAGCGACTTGGAAAAAATTCAAGATATTCCGATTTTTCTTGGGCAAAGAAAGTAGGCGGCAGCGAGTAAAGTTCTAGTTCGCCGGTTGTACACAAACACGATTGTTTGTGTGGGAAAAAAATCCCGCTCGACATTCTTTAGGAATCAAAAACGTCTAGAACCTTCCGCTTCTTTTCTCGTGGGCAGACTGAGAAATGCATTTAGGAATTTTCTCTTTTATGACTTGCGCCGAAGAGCTTTTGCAGAAGCTCGTCCTTCTTGTTTCAATACGTCTGGCCAAGTTCTTTCCTGAGGGCATCCCGACGTAAGGAACCTTGTCAGAGGCGCTATGCTACGTCTCTGCCGGTGGCCACGAGTTTTTGACCGAGGAACGGAGAAACTCGCTTTTAAGCACCGGCGATATTCTTTGACAGATATCGGACAGTAGACCACTGCCCACTTGAAACAAAGGCCCGGACACAAAATGTGGCAAATGTTTCTCTCCGGAACCGAACAAATAGTCCACACAGCACTGTGCAGAGTTTACGAGCATTTTCAAAACGTCAGAGTGTCTGCGACACGACCGGATCTGTCTAGAAATAGAATGTAACTTCCTTTCTCACGAACGAGCTCTAGACAAACGGTGTTTACTGATTTTAGGATCACCCACTTATACTGTAACAAACTGTATGAATTAGATATCATCCGATTTCGCTTGATCACCACGAAAGGTACAACTCGCAACGGTGGGGTGTTCATATCACCAACGTGTTTTGCTTTTATGATATCGCAATACGTTCAGAATGTAATGATTTGGATATAATATGACTTCACAATCTGCCACGGTAAAGAAGGTGTAGCAGCTCTCAGTGAAACGCAGAAAGGAACGATGAAAAACCAGCACGAGGCAGGCAGCGCGAGTCAAAAGAGATCGGTTTCCAGGATTCCAGCACCCGACGTCGCTCTAAGCGACTCCGTTTAATTTGCCCTGTAAATATGTAAATATGTAAATAAATCAGTTGAAGCTGGATACACCCCTTTCAAAGTGGTGACCCGGATATCAACGACAACAAGCCCCGACCTCTTATGATGGCTCATTCAAGTAAGAATGCCTCCACACATACTGACGACCGCCCCCATCACTTCGGGCATCGCAACGATCAAGCTTCCAGATTACTGGATGACGGACTCGGAGCTCTGGTTCTTAACAATAGAGTCCCTACTCAGAACAAGTAAGATAACCTCACAACTTAAGAAATACAGCCACGTCGTCGCAGCACTACCTTAACCTACCCTTACCATCATCGGAGACGTACTACAAGACCCACCTGCGGATGCTCCCTTCGACAAGCTGAAATTGAAACTGATACGGAGAACAACCGAGTCCCAACAACGTCGCATCCAGCAACTATTGACAAGAGAGAAGCTTGGTGACAGCAAATCTTCGGAACTCTTCAGCAAAATGCACCAACTGCTCGGTGACCGTGCCGAAACATCGAATACAGCAATCCTTTGTGATTTGTTTTTCCAGCGGCTTCGGGAACAGGTTCGCATGATTTTGTGTACATCATCAGAACCTCTGGAAATACTCGCCCAGCTGGCTGACAAGATCAAGAACGTTTCGACAACGGATCGCTATGCAGCTCGACAACACAACGCGGAAGCTGCACCTTCAAGACACGGCCCTAACCCGCAAGGACAGCTGGCATCGCTTAGTTACACAAGTTAGCATCTCTTTGCAAAGGCGGACCAGCTGTCATTTGAGATCCAACCCCTACAACGAGACGGTTTCAGAGCACCGCCACCGCCTGCGCAAATACTTCTCGCGGACATAACCTCAGCACCAAGCGCCAGATCTCGCGCGTGGTGCTGGTATTACCAGAAGTACTGAGACGACGCGCGCAAGTGTCAACTACAATGCGTATTTCAAGAAGAATATCCTGCCCACTGACTAAACACGGCCAGTGCAGCGGGACCCCCATTCAAGCATCTGTTCCACGTTACAGATCGCATGACTAACATCCAATACCTCATTGACACCGGTGCTGAGGTCAGCATCATTCCTCCTTCACTAGAAGACCATCGGCACCGTCAGCAAACACAACCTCTTCAAACGGTAAATGCATCAGTGATCAAAACATATGGACAGAAATCTCTGACTCTAGATATCGGCTTCCGGCGGGTGTTCCGCTGGGTTTTTCTTTATAGCGGAAGTGCGTTTAACAATGATTGGCGCCGAGTTTCTTTGGAACTTTGGACTTATCGTAGACGTGAAACGCCGTCTCCTACCGGACTTCACAACGCATCTCAGCGTCCAGGGTGTACTGAGCTAGGCACCATCTCTTTATTCCACACTGCGGCCTGCCGATACAACAGCTTGGGGAAAACTTTTGCGTGAATGTCCATCACTTATTCAACCATGCAATACCAAGAAGTCAGTTAAACACAACGTCACTCACTCCGTGAGTTGTTTTAAAATAAATTATCTCTCTATTTCGCTCTCTCTCTCTCTGCGTCGACACCAACGGTCCCCCTGTCTTCGCCAAGGCACGACGCCTCACCCCAAACAGGCTCAAATTCGCCAAAGCCGAATTTGACCGCATGATGAAGCTCGGATACATTCGCCCATCTTCGACCGCCTGGTCAAGTAGTCTTCAGATGGCATCCAAAACGTCTAGTGACTGGAGGCCATGCGGCGATTACCTTGCACTAAACAAGGTCACGATATCCAATCGGTACCCGATCCCCCATATCGAAGATTTTGCAGGATTTTCTACGGGTCGAAAATTTTCATGAAACTAGAGCTAGTGAAAGCTTATCACCAAATCCCCATAGAGCCATCAGACATCCTCAAACCTGCCATCATAACACTGTTTGGTATGTTTGAGTACATGCGAATGCCGTTTGGTCTACGAAACACAGCACAGACCTTCCAACGATTCATTGATCAAGTTCTTCACTGATTCACTTTTTTGCTTCGCATACATCGACGACATACTCGTCTTCAGTAAAAACGGCGAGGAACACGAGGACCACCTTTGCCAGCAATTCGCACGTCTTCAAGATTTTGCGATCGCTCTCAATGTTTTCAAGTGCAAATTCGACGTCAGTGAACTGGATTTTCTGGGCCATTGAGTGGATACGCACGGCATTCGTCCTCTCGAAGACAATATCAAAGTCTTCAAAGACTTCCCCCAGCCACAAACAACGAACAAACTCCGTGAGTTTCTAGGACTGACACGCTTCTTCAGGAGATTTATTCCTGGTTGTGCTGCGATCCTCCAACCACTGAACATATTTCTTACCGGCAACCCCAAGAAATCTACAGCAATCGAGTGGAACGAATCAGCTGCCCAATCTTTTCAAACAATCAAGGCAGCGCTCGCAAAAGCAACGCTACTGTCCCATCCCAAAATCAACGCACCGATTTCGTTTGTGACAGGTGCCTCTGATGTTGTGGTAGGAGCAGTCCTCCAGCAATATATTGACTCCGACTGACAACCAATCTAATTTTTTTTTGAAACAAATCACTCCAACCGAAATGCGCAACAGCACTTTCGGGCGTGAACTACTGGCCATATATATCAGCGTGAAACACTTCCGCCATTTCCTTGAAGGACGCCAGTTGATCATCATGACCGACCACAAACCCCTCACTTACGCCTTAACGTCCAACAACTCATTGTATACGCAAGGGAAGCCCGTCAGATGGCATATTTCTCGGAATACTCCAGCGGCATTAGATTCATCAAGGGCAAGAACAACAATGCTGCCGACGCACTATCCCGAATTACAGTTAACCACTGCAACGCTGACAGTATGCCCATCGACTTCAAGGGCCTTGCTGCAGCACAAAACGACGATCCAGAGCTTCAACACCTTCGCTCTCCAACAACAGCATTGTTTATGGAAAAAATTGAAATCTCTAAACTCTAAATGTGACCAAACACTTGTTTGTGACCTCTCTACCGGTCGTCCGCGGCCCTACCTACCGACACGTTTTTCGGCAAGTCGTTTTTGCCGCCCTCCACTCGCTCCGGCACCGTGGTATACGACCGTCGCAACATGTCTCATCTCGATTCGTGTCGCCGAAAATGAACACCGATGTTAGAAACTTTGCGAGGACATGCTCACAATGTCAACGTGCTAAATTACACCGCCACACCCTAACTCCTGTAGGCACATTCAAGCTTCCAGATACACGGTTTAGCAGTGTCCACTTGGACATCGTGAGACCACTACCACCCTCACGTACCTATCGCTACCTACTTTCGTGTGTGGACCGGTTTATGAGGTGGCCAGAAGATATGGACATGAAAGACATCTCCGCGGAAACCGTAGCTCATTCCTTCATCACGATGTGGGTCAGCGGTTTCAGAGCGCCATCATCGATAACAACGGACAAAGTTACACACTTTGAGAGCGATCTGTCCCAAAAACTGTTTTTCAAACTTGAAACGAACAACATCAGTACGACAGCCTACCATCCATCATCAAATGACTTAGTGGAACGATTCCACAGACAACTGAAAGAAGCAATTCGGGCGCACGACTCAACAGGGCCATGGACCGAAACCCTTCCACTCTCTTAGGCATCCGGACCATAGCCCAAGAAGACCTTCAGTGCAGCTCAGCTGAATTGGTATATGGCACGACTCTTCGACTTCCCGGAGAATTTCTCCAGACCAAAAACAAACAGCACTGCACAGACAGATAATTATGCAACCGACTACGCTTGACTCTGGAGAACATCCAACCAACCCAACCAAGAAAACAGTCGCGCAAAGCTTTCGTGAGCCCTGACTTACAACGTATGTATTTGTGCGCAACGACAAGGTGAAGCGTCCCCTCCAGTGTCTTTATGACGGACCATATTTTGATTTGAACGTCACGAAGAAACAATGACTTTGTCCATACATGGTCGGCAAGAATTCGTGTCAGTCGACCGACTTAGACTAGCTCATCTACCTAACAAAAAGTGGCGCCCTCAACGCGCTTGTAGAGAATCGCACACGACGTCTTAGCACGAAAGAGACACTTGCATCCGTGGCGGAGAGGTACCGCGTCGGGCTGCCGACCGAGAGGTTCGCTGGTTCGAAACCAGCCGAGGGAGCGCTGGAAGTTCTTTCGTAGGAAATAAAGTTCGCTGATGTCAAGTGAGGTGACGTCACGTGACATGAGGTTTCAGACATTGGCGACTACCAATTTGTCATCAACCAATGATCGATCATCGGTTGATGACAAATTTGTTGATCAATTATCGACTATTGATTCAGATATCGATTATCGATTGAGATATCAGAAATATATGTTTCTGATATCTGAATAGCTTAGATAGGATAGGATTGGCTAATTGGTCGCGCGGTCCTACGTCAGGCGCAGCTGCGCGTGATCAGTTAGCCAATTAGATATCCGATTAGATAGGATCAATGCCAAAAACTCTATACCCGAATATTGATATCAGAAACATATGTTCTCATCAGAAACGCATGCTTTATCGGAAACACATCTTGTAGCATATAACACTACTTCGTTAGCACAAGAGATATTTGTCTAATAGAAAAGGGTTGGCGTAAACACTTTACCTGGTGGGCGACCTCGAGAGAAAGGCATACTTTTCGGCGCGAGGGTGCAGACGCGTGTTTTTTGCCGAGTCAGTCAGTCAGATCAACTTTATTTGCGCCCAGAGATGGAGTAGGAGCCGGTCAGGAACCCGCTAAGGCGCCCCCTTCCATCTCCCCCTCAGACGACAGCCAGGATACCCTGGACCCCTGCGGCGTCTTCGGCAAGACGGACGACTTGTTATTTCACTTCGGGGTCTGCGCTGAGCAGGGTGGACTCCCAGCTTCCTAAGTCCACTAACTGTCCCTGTATCTTGTTTGCATTTGCTCCACGATCTATCCTAGCGCATTCACGTATTATGTGATTCAAGTTAGCCCTTTGGCCGCTTAGTTTACATGCTGCCCTATATCTGTCCGGATATCATCGGCTGAGTATAGCCGGATTTGGGAGGGTGTTTGTCTGGAGCTTTCTCCACGCCGTGGATTGTTGTTTGTTTAGCGAGGGAGGCGCGGGAGGGTATCGCATCCTTGCGCAAGCGTAATGATCTAGGATGTCTCTGAAAGTCACCAGCCTGTCTCTTCCAGACAATGATACGGTGGAGGGGTCCGACTGTACTTCGGCCCGGTTAGTAAGCCCTCGGGCCGCATCGTGTGACTCCTCATTACCGGGAAGGGACGAGTGTGCTGGTGTCCTGACGAGTACTGTTTTCGTTGTTTTATCGAAACCCCTTAGTACGCGTAGCGTCTCCGGCGATGCTTTGCCTCTCGCGAAGTTGCGAATCGCTGTCTGCGAGTCGCTCACTACTATACGAGTTTATGGTATGTTAAGCGCTAGCGCTACGGCTACCTCCTCTGCTACCTCTGTTTCCGTCGTCCTGACGCTACATCTCGCGATGATAAGTCCCTCCCGATCCACCGCGACTGCCATCATGGCTTTCAGCTTCTTGTCGTATTCCGCCGCGTCCGCGAAGATGACTCCTTCTTCTGTTTTTATCTGCATCTTCAGGGCTTTAGCCCTAGCCATTCTTCTCTCCGTGTCATGGACGGGATGAATGTGCCTCGGTAAGAGTGGGATGTCGAGCGTTTCTCTGATGTGTAGGGGGACGTCCACCTTCTGTCCTCTCTGCGCCTCGTAGCGAGGGCCGAGGTTCCCGAGAATGTGACGACCCGTTGCGCTCTTCGTAAGTCTCTCTAGTTGGGACGTTCTTTGAACTTCGATGAGTTCGTCTATTTTGTTGTGTAGCCCGAGTGCTGCCACTTTCTCGTTTGACGTCGAGTCTGGCAGCCACAGGGCTCTCTTGTACGCTTTTCTGATGCCCCCGAGCTTCAGGAAGGGGATAACGTATGCCAGCCGGCTCATGACAAACGCGCGGACTAGGCGTACGAGACTCTTCTTCCTCATCCCGTAGCTCCTGCCAGCGATTCTGGCGATGGAGTCT
>JABSTQ010004801.1:0-66520 GCA_013358835.2 Ixodes persulcatus | reverse complement strand
CGTCGGGTCTAACTGGCAATTAACAAGTTACAAAAATGGGCTGACAAAAACGGTTTTAAATTTTCGTCAGAAAAAACTGCCTCCGTGGAGTTCTGAAAGAACCTTCATACAATGTATGGAATGTCAGTAGTTACAAAAAGTGAACACAAGCTTCTGGGACTCGTATTTGATTCGAAATTGACTTTTCTGTCATATATTAGGAACTTAAAACTTAAATGTCTCAAATCACTGAATATACTTAAGGTTTTAACACAAGTATCATGGGTAGGGATGCCGCGAACTTTTTTCGAATCGAAGTTTCGATGATCGAATCAAGCGATTCTGAAGGTTCAAAAGATTTCGCATTTCCGAATTTTCTATATCGTAAAATTCGCCGGAAGTCGAATTTTCGAACTTGTTAAGCTAAGAAGTTCGACGCGTTTCGAACCGTCGAACTTATTACGCTAAAAACTTCGATCCTTTTCGAACTTATCACACTGAAAAATTCGATGCTTGCCGAACTTCCGAACTTGATTGACCAAAAAATTCGATGATTTTCGAACTTTCGAATTTCTTGCACTAAAAAGTTCGAAGCTGTTCGAACTTTCGAATTTCCTATGCTAAGGAAATCGATAATTTTTGAACTTTCGAACTTATTTATCAATAGTATTCGAAACGTTTCGAACTTTCGAATTCTGAAAAGTCAGAAGTTCGACGAACTTCGAACTTTTAGGGTAAAAGTTCGACGTTCGTCGAACTTCGAAAGACTGGCGGACGGTTTCATTTGAATTCAAGTAGTGAGGTACATTCGTAATTTTTTTTTTTCTCGAACTTTTACATGCGGTGTTCCGTTCTTTACGAAAGACAATGCCGTTTATTTCAATGTCCTGGCATGCTTAGTTTTAAAGAAATAAATTCCCGAAGGAGCGAGGAAGGACGACGGGTTTTTGACGATTATCGTTTGTGCCAGATTTGAAGCGCGATGTAGCCGAAGCTATTTATGGTAGAGATGTTAAACTTTTTAAGAATGATCTATGTATAGCCTAGATCAGTGTCGTCTTAAGATATGACTATTGTTATTCAAGGTGAGTTTCGAAGAAATGTCCAAACATGTATCTACATGCAATTATGCCCTAAACTTGATATTTATTTTCGTCTAAGTTGTTTGGGGTATCGCAGTTAAATTAACACCACATTTAACATCTGCAGAATACAAAATAATGTATTTATTGTTTTTTAAGGAATAAATTAACTCATGGGAGAAGATTTCTAATATTGTTCAAGTTCAGCACGTCATTAAAAGAAAACTTTTTTTTTTTTTTTCGCTTCACGTTCCTAGCTGGGACGTGTTTCTTCTAGCCTGTACACATTTTTGGTAGGAGAAAGTTGTTTCGAAGTTCTGAACCTCTGAATATGCAAGAATACAACACATCCGGCGAGTTCTTGATAGTTTTTTCTTTCTCCAGCTTTTTATCCCCGCATTTATATTTTTCTTTTTTTTCTTTCTTTTTTTTTACCATTGGCACAGTTATTTAGGTCGTAAAGACATAGCTTTGAACTTCCGAACCACTAAGCATGTGACGAGTAGTGCCTTCTGACAACGAGTTTCTAACAATGACCATCTACGCGATCTTTTATGCAGTGGAGAGCGACAGTAGCTATACATAGGCATAAATAATTTCAGATTAAAATAAGCTCGACCACGCCCTCTTTCCCCGTATTGTTTTCTTTAACAGTCCGAAATATCTGGAAGGGGGGAAGGGGGGCTGAGGCCCGCCCCCCCCCCCCCCCCTCCCCTCTTCCCTCCCCCGTTTTTCCTCTTCCGACGCCACTTGTATGGCAGAACGTTCCTCGACCTCGAGTTGTGTCGGCTTCTGTGCTTTTTGCGAGGCGATTCCTCCGTCCCAGAAAATAAACCTCCAGCGTGCAAGGGGTGGGGAGGTAGTTTGCCAGGTCGCTTCAAGGTTTTTCTGAGCCTCAACCTCCTGCCCGCCCCTGGCCATTTCGAACTGGATGAGTATCGTAAAACAGTGTGTTCGTGTGATCACTGCTGCGTGATGCACGTTAAAGAACCCCCCCCCCCCCCCCCCCCCGGGCTGGCGGTCACAATTACTGATCTATGGTAACACGTCACTCTGCACTGGCAAATATTCCAGCACATCCGGGACACTTGTCGTCTCATGCCTGACCAACTTCGCAGAGTCTAGATATCACACCCTAACTTTTCTAAACTTGATTTCGTGAAAACCAGTGAGTCGTGAAAACGCTATTTGAAACTGAAACTGTGGAGGAACTTGAAAACTGGACTTCGAACTTTGAAAACTTGGACTTAAAAAAAAAAAATTCAAAATCTTCAGTCTTTTTTTTTTTTTTTTTCGAATTCGCGTTAAAAGAGAATCGAAACTTTCGAACTTTTCGACCTTTATGCAGAAAGAAATTCGAAATCTTCGAATTGTTCGAACTTCATGTCTATAAAAATTCGAAGCGTTCGAAGTTTTCGAATTTAATTTCCAAAGAATTTCGAAATCTTCGAACTTTTCGAACTTCAGATCTTAAGAAATTCAGATTTTTCGAATATCTCGAATTTAATGTTAGGAAAGTTCGAAATCTTCGAATTTATCGAACTTCAAGTAAAAAAAATATTCGAAATATTCGAACCCGAAATTTTAGAAACCGTGAAAGCTTCGAACTTTTCGAATTCGAAACTCTACTGTGATCGAAAGTTGCGAATTTTTCGAATTCGAACCTCGGGCGGTACGAAAATATCGAAATTTTTCGAAATCGAACCTCAGTTCGCTTCGCAAATATCGAAACCTTTCGAAATCGAACCTAGGGTGGTTCGCGACATCCCTAATCATGGGGCTCCGATGGAGTGTGTCTGTTACGCATATACCGGGCGGTTGTTCGCTCCAGGCTTGGTTATGGGAGCAGTGTGTATGGCTCTGCCCGAGCATCAGTCCTAATGATGTTGGACCCCATTCACCACCAGGGACTGCGATTGGCTACTGGAGCATTTCGCACCTCCCCGGTACTTAGTCTGTATGCAGAAGCTAATGGGCCGTCCCTTGAAACTAGGAGGTTTGCTAGCAGTGATAGAGTGCAGGCGAGCTGGTAATTAATCGACATCTTGTAAACCCTGAGATGGGGAACGATAAAAAAAAACGCACGAACACAACGAAACCCGTTTTTTTATCGTTCCCCATCTCAGGGTTCACAAGATGTTTAGGTTTGCCCTGGGGTTTATGTATTCTGTTTGAGTTTTCTCTGTCCCTCAGCACCCTACTCGTGATAACCTCGAAAACGCCAGGTTCCAGAGAACGTCTCAAAATAAACCCAGCCGTTGTTCCTCCTTTTGCAATTAGGAATATGAATTCTGCTGGCTTTGTAGGATTAGGTTCCAGGCCTCCAGTAGTTCATTGCTTAACCACTATAGTTCCATGGGATTATCATGTCATTAATTGCAATCTTGCACTGACTAAACATTCCGAAAAACGATACACCGAATCAAGTCATGAGGCAGGAATTCTTTCAGCTCAAAAATCAATATGAACAGTACGTAGGTCTTTATACAAATGGGACAAAAACGAACTCGGTGGTTGGCTGCGCTATGATAGGGTTATCTGTGAAGGAGGTCAAGAGAATCCACAATGCAGCCACCATACTGACAGCTGAGCTCTGTGGTCGGTTGTTAGCTGTTGATTATGCAACGAAAAAAAAGCTTCGAAAAAAAAGCGGTGGCCGAGTGGGCTAGCGCACACCAGCTCGGAGCACGTGGAGCGAAAGCTCGCGCTGCAGAACCCAGGGATCCTGGGTTCAATCCCCGCCCCTGCCCGTTTTGATCTGGATGAGCATCGTACCGGCGTGCGGTCGTGTATCACTACTGCGTGGTGCACGTTAAAGACCCCAGGCTAGCGGTTGTACTGCACTGGCTAAATTGCTCATCTACAGCGAGTGACTCGTCGCAACTTTGAAATGGCCGACCAACTACACGCTGTATAAATATCCCCACAACCCCAATTATTGTCTAACTCGGATTCCGTTTTGGGATTTTTGTAGCGAGAACCGCGTTTCTTAATTTATGCATTTTGGGAACATACTCTAAACTCCTCACCCGTGACGATATTTGGTAAAAATTTAATTGCTTCTGTTATTCTTGTGCTTGAAATAAAGGCTAAAGCAATTAATCATCGAAATCACCAAAAACCGAATTCTGGATTTTGCAAAATAAGGTGACAGAAGCGTTGAACGAAACGCTATGAACTCAAAAACCTCACACATACATCGATATATCAAAAGGATGGCCGTATGTTTGGAAAAGAAAGGCGCGATCAAGCGAAGACTTTGTGATCACAAACGAATTAAGTTGAGCTTTAGTAGAGAAGGAAACGCAGGGAGAGACCAAGACAAACAACCAGACCAAACATTTTATACAGAGAAGCAGTTGGAAACAGTCGTTAAGCAAGTAGAGGAAATAACTTCTGGCTCAAACCAATTAGAGTTACCCAAGGCTAACATTCGAACAAGAGGTGTTTAAAGTAGGCAATAAAAGGCGCAAACCTAAGAGCTGGTGGGGTGATGACGTAAATAAGGCAATAGAGCAGTGGTTCTCAAATGGGGGTCCGCGAAGCCCTGCTTGATCAGTCGAGCCCGGCAATAAAGGTTGTCTTTTTTTCAGATTGAGAGGAAACATTCTCATTTTCGGACGAGTTTTCTCGTGTGTATGTCAATGATAGTAGTCTACTTCACACTAGAACTTAGTTAGATTCATTTAATAAATAATTATCAAAATTAACCTATACCTTTACCTTCCCCTCACAACGAACGGGGTCCCCCGTCTTTTCCGTCGATCCACAAGAAGTCCGCGAAACATCAATGATTGAGAATCACTGCAACAGAGAAACGCCAAGAAGCTTCCAGAGAGCACAGATATTCTAAGTGCAATGGAAACCAGAAAGTGATGCAAACAAAAAGTGGGATAGATTCATCAAAAGTAGACGGGTGGCATCTTGCTTGATTAATGAAAAGATTCAGAGGGACGGCTCACAATGGCTGTCTAAAGTAAATAAAAAAGATAGAAAAGCAGCCAGGAAGTTTTGGAACCACTTAAATTCACTAAGTGACAAAACAAAGTCAGAAGTATATTGTCATGTCTCAGGGTAATCAGCTTGAACGGGATGAGGCAATGGAATATATAGGAACACTTAAGGTACACTGACAACCCCAAAATATTTCTTTTTATTTTATTTTTTGCCAGGCGATCTATTATGGTGTCAGAAGACTACCTAATCAATGTTTTGCTTCAGTGTCACGTATATATTTAATGAAATCGAAAAACGCAACAGCTCGAAATCGAAACCAAAACTGGACTGCGGAGAAAGAAGAAATACAGAGAATGAGAAAGTTACCGAAAATCACGTGGTTATGCAACTTTTTTTTTTTCGATCAACGTATTTTTAGTTTTTTAGAAGCCACAAAAAATGGGCATCATACTTCTTGTCCATTTATAGTATTGACTGTGTGCCTTCGATGACCCACGACTTTGATTATCTTGGTGGTTGTGTCTAAACCATAAAAAACGGCACGTGACCACAAAGAAGAGAGTGACTCGACTCAAACCGGCCAGTTCTCGATCGGCAGTTTTCGGGCAGAAAGAAAACAAATTTCGAACCGCAAATTGTGTTCTTGGTAGTTGGGCTCTCATATGTCATGTACAAATAAAAACCTTGCCGAGCATAAGTACCCTGTCAGTGTCCCTTTAAGGGGATACTACAACGAAAGTTCGGCGCTTATTTCTTGGTCTATTCGTGTTCAATGGAGCATTAGCACATCAGACACACCAATATTTCTTGTTGAAAAAGACACAAAAAGGAATCTTAAAATTAATTAAGCGATTAGCAAAGAGCACCTGGTGGATGTCGCTAACGCCTCGTTCGTAATGCCCGTCTAGGAACCTTGACAGGTAATGACGGTAACTGTCTCACCTCCGGCCACAACGAGAGAAGAGCTGAAGGAGGAACTCCCTTCTCCCCGAGACTCTCTTTTGTGTGTCCCAGAAGTCGGTATGGTCCCTCTACAAGATTATAGAAGATTAACCCGTCACTCAAAACTCGTACAAAGACAGCTTTGGGGTTAAGCGCGAAACACATGCACGACGAAACCGTCCGATCCGACGTCCGATCAGGCAATACGACGGTCGGAGGCGAGGGTTTTCAACGCTCTCCGGTGCTACGAAAAACCCTCGCCCCCCAAGGTCATATCGGCAGTCCGCACGTCGGATCGGACGGTTTCGTCGTACATGTGTTTCGCGCTTAAAGCGCGAGACACATGCGCGTCAGTATCGTCCGATCCGACGTCCGATCCGACAGTCCGAACGCCGCTCCGGATTGCCGCACGCGACAGTTTGAGACACACGCTTCCGACCTTGCATGCGACACGACGATCCGTTCGGCTCCGCCCAGTTCCGGCATCACCATAATCACTGTGCGCTAACTTCGCCACCATGCATGAGCGCTTCAGTGCGTCATCATGACGTTCGCGCTAGCTGTGCTGTGATTGGCTAGACGCATCCGACAATCCGTCCGCCGTCCGAAAATATCTGGCGCGTTGGACGCACGTCGGATCGCCGATCCGACGTCGGATCCGACCAAATTTTTCGGATCAGGCAGTCGTACTGCCGGATCGGACGTCGGATCGGATGGATTTTTCGCGCATGTGTCTCGCGCTTTAGTTGCTGTGGCCCGATCGCTGGTGTGCTTCGGCTGCTTTCAGCGGATGCTACGAGATATCGGCGCCTATCCAAGGCTGTGTGAATGTCACGTGACCTTGGAGAGGGGGCACTGCGACGCGCAGAAAGCGTATCACGGGCTACGTCCAAAGAGGGGGATTGGCTGGGATAGCTCGCAGCGTCCGCTGCGTTCGGACGTAAGGTCCCGAGACAAACTACGTCACGATTGCGGCGGATGTGACGTGCTCTCCAAGTGCTTGCCAGGGTGGGCCGTTTATAACGAAAAATACAGCCATCAGGCTAAAAATACAAATATGCGATTGTCATTCACGGATATTGTGGATTACATTCAGCCTATTTGTGAACACGACGGGTATATTTCAAATTTCGTTGAAGTATCCCTTTAATGAGAGAAAAGTTCAAGCAGCAAGGAAACGCCTCACCACTGGAGGATAGTTGAAGTACTGATGTTGAGGCTTTCGAACAAAAAGAATGGGAAAGAGCAGAACGGAAAGTTTTAACGGGTACATCAACAGGTTCAGATGGCATACCAATAAAGTTGATAAAACAGTTAGGATCCAAATCTAAGGAAGCATTAAAGGGATGGTGAACCAAAATTTGGATTTAAAAAGAAAAACAAACAATGCAGGAGATGTTGGCGGGACGCTACAATGCCTACAACACTACTCGTAAGGCGATATCTCGAATGGACGGCCGTATTTTGAGAAAAAGAGGTCGAGATTGAACGAGGCCGACGAGGCACGTGACGTCAAGATATCTTTCGTTTCCTCCTCTCTTCGCTTCGCCCCCTCAAGGCGGGAGGGCGGAGAAGACGCGAGGCCGTTCCCTCTCCTCGGAGAAACAAGACGTAAACAAATCTGTCAAATGCGCCTCCTTGTTTTGAGAAATACGGTCATCCGTTCTAGATATCGCTGTATGAGTGATTTTTTGGTGTTTGTAGCATCCCGTTGCACGCTTTTGCCGCCGTGTTTTGTAAAATCCAGATTTCGGTTCATCATCCCTTTAAGGAAAACAATAAGTAGCATTATCATGAAAGGAACTGACCCAGAACAATGGAGGCTAAGCAGAATGCGTTTAACATACAAGGGAAAGGGGGAAAAAGCTGACATAATTAACTATCGTCCCATAACAGTAACGTCAGTAGTCTACAGGTTGGCAATGCAGATTATCAAGGGAGATTACAGGCATGGGTAGAAAGCGAGAATGTACTGGGAGCGCTACAAAATGGGTTCCGAAAAGAAAGAAGGTTGGAGGACAATTTATTTTCATTAACACAGTGTATCGAGGTAGCAGAAAAGGAGAGTAGACAACTATGGTTAGCATTTTCAGATATAAAGGAGGCTTATAACAATGTCATTCAAGGCGATTTGTGGAACATAATGAGAAGCTTAGATGGGGACGATGGAATATTGAAATTTGAAGGGATATTTACGAAGATAACATGGTATGTACTAATAACATGGGAAGGAAAGATAACAAAGCCAATAGAGATAAAACGAGATCTTGCACAGGAATGCACTTTGTCGCTATTGTTCTTTATGTTGTATCTCCGAGGATTAAAGGAAAAGTCATAAAAAAGTCGGGGCTCCAGACCACACTGTGAAGGTGGTTGGCCAGCGAAGCTGTGATGTCACCGCCTGCAACGATTGCCCACTGCACTATACCAAATGATTGACGAAAGAAAATTAAATGCACTGTACCAAAAGTTTTATATAGACCCTTTGCAGTGCAAACACCACCAGTCGGTGCTCCAATCTTTGACGTCCAGGAGAACTTCCGGTCTATGAAAAGAATGAACAAAGCCCACCTTAACACTGCTGCTTGAAATATCGATGAAACGTTTAACCACCAATAAACCCTTCCGAAATTCAGTGCCATCTGGTGGTTCGTATAGCAGTTTAGGTTTTGCCATACCAATGGTGGTAATGAACTCGAATTTTATCGGGCACCGTCACTTGCGCAAGTCAACGGCACACGAAGAATTGTTCAACGAGTTCTTTCTCGATTACTTTCAGTTCGATGGTGACCAAAAACCTGCAGTGAAAACAAAGCTCCAACCTATACAGACTCCTCGATAAAATTGTATACATCAAAGGGGTTTAAAGCCGATTGTATGCCACCCACAGATTGACCGAATCTGAGTTAGAAATTAACGCTTACTTAGCCCTTGTGTTCCATTCTTACGTCGCTTCGTACTAACCCCCCCGAATGTACAGGCCTCGTATCATCCGCTTAGGTGTATTTTCAACGTCTTCCTTTATCAGTCACTAGAAGGCCGCCATTGGTACGGCACAGATGCTGTTCCACAGATGATGATAGTGATCAAAGTGGCCAGACTGAATTTTGGAAAGTGAACGCCACAAGAACGAAGAAGCGTGAGATATGGTCAAAATTATCGAATATTCTGTAAACCAACTTGCCTCCTCCAAGACGTTAAATCGTACAGTCGAAGGCCCATCGTTAAATCTCCAAATTCGTTGTCCGTGTAGCATTTATGAATTTTAGCTCTGGTGACATAAGCAAGCTCGACAGGCTTGCAAAAGCAGAGTGACCGGAAGTCGCTTGGGACGCAAGCGTCAGTTCATCTTTGTAAACGTCACTCCCCACGACGCAAGCTGCCGTCGCGGCGGCAGCTTGCGCAACAGTAGTCTTTACCGGAAAACGTATGCGGTGAGCGCCTCGTGCTTCGCATTAATTGTTAGCAGGGGCGCCTTATCATCAATTATCTGGTTCAGATGCTTGTTTTGTGTTTGCTCTTTATTGAAACGAATACTGTGCTTGTATGCGTGATAGGTACTTTTCGCTTCAATCGCTGAAGGTTGTTTTTTTTTTCCGTAGGGCGCCGACACGAAAAAATCCGACCAACGAGTCATATACAGCTTCGCTGTAAAAGCCATCTTGGGTTTGACCTTTTATGTGTCGGGCAAGGTCAAAAGATCAAACAGTCATTACTAGGTCTTAAGCTGATTGAGTAGTGCTAACGGTCGATAGCAGCATAGAGCTTCAGTCCCTAATGAATATATGTGGCGCAGAGGGCCACACGTTAGGCTTAGAATTGAGCAGTGACAAATCAGCGGTCATGGTGTTGAATAATGACGGAATTGCAAAGCTAAAGATTCAAGAATTAGAGGTTGAGCGAGTCGATAAACACAAGTAACTAGGAGTACCGATTAACGAGGGTATAGAATATACCTCAGTGAACATGCAAAATATGTAACTGGTAAGGGAAACAGAAATTCAGCTGTAATGCGAAATAGAGCACTGTGGAGCTTTAACAAATATGGGGTGGTGAAAGAGATCTGGAGAAGAGTTATGTTTCCGAGCCTATTTTGCAAATGCAGTTGTCCGCATAAAACTGGACGTCCAGACAAGGCTGGACGTCCAGTCCAGCCTTGTCTGGACGCAACGTGGAGTAGGTTGATTGGCTCTGGGAGCACATGGGAAAATACTGAACCAAGATGTACAGGGCGATAAGGGATGGTCCTCATTCGAGGGCAGGTAAGCTAGCAGTAAGATAGAATTTGAGGATAGGCTAAGAGAAATGGATTCAGAACGATGGCCACGAAGAGTTCTTAGCTTTTTACACATGAGAAGCGTCGATACAAAATGGAAAAAGCGGAGCCCATATTCGACAATTCTAGGGGGAGCTCCTTGTTGTTCCAGGCGAGGACGCTAGTGTTGCGGACTAAGACATATGGAGCTAGATATCAGGAAGTAGGTATGGTGTGTGGAGCTTGTGGAGAGGAGGAGGAAACGGCTGAGTACTTGATACTTTACTATAATAGGCTTCACCCTGTAGTAGCTGATGAGGTGACTATTTTAACAAACGCACTGAGATTTAGAGATAGTCAGGGAAAAATAGACATGGATATAACCAAGAAGAGATTAACTTCCTGGTGACACAGGTCGTGGGAAGGGTGAATATTTTCTTATTCCCCTCCGGGCGACCCGTACGGCGGAAGGCGTGGGCTCCCGGTTGCATAGAGGCGCCTCCGTCGTACGGTTCGTATTGTCGCGCATGACAAGGGGACGAAACAAAGAATAATTGAGAAAACCGAAACGTTTAATGGAGCGAACTTGTGCCCAAAACAAGAAGGGAACAGGAGATAAATACTAACCGTCGCGGGCCTTGAAGTCGGCGTAACAGCAGGATCAAACGTGGGGGCGATACTTTTTTTTTATTATTTATTTTGTTTGGCGGGTTTTTCCTTCCAGGCGCGCCACGCGGAGCGCCTCTTGTAGCCGCGCGGGTTTCTGGAACATTCGGCACAGAACGTTCGGCGCGTAGAACATTCGTAACTCGATCAGACGACAATGTTCTCGAATTTTCGAGAACGCCAAGTAGAAAGAGTAAATATAAGAGCATTTTTCTCCCTGGAATGGAACCCAGATCTTTCACGCGACAACCAGGCACGGTAACCAATCGGCCACGTACGCGCTCGCTGTGGCAGTATATAGCCTTTAAGAATAAACCTCTATAGTCCGTTGCAACCTAAGAACGAAGGGCGAGGGTAAGACGGGCCGGGGAGGAGGAAGCAGACGGAACGCTAAAGAGAAAAGGAGGTTTCCCCCTCTCTTCTACAGCGTTCCGTCTGCTTTCTCCTTTCCGGCCCGTCTTACGCTCGCCCTTCGTTCTTAGGTTTGTTCGAGGCGGGGCTTAGGCCGCACGTCCAGAGGCTTCCTGGCTCGTGACGACGACCATTCCCCGAAGTGAAGAACCCAGGGGTCCAGTGGAGGTGGGAGAGTTGGTAACGTAACGAACGGTTTAATTACATGGTAGCGATACAGTCGTCAAATCCGAGAGAACAACTGGAGCCGCCTCACGCCCCGCCTTATATAGGGTCCGTTTTCTCCCTCACTCTCCGCCAGGGCAGCAGGTGCGACCGCCAAGTGCGTTGCAGCAAAGTCCGCCGCGTCGTAGCCATGGTTCTCCGCTGTTAGGCCAGGCCTCTCTCCCCTTCCGGAGCGCACGAACCCACACGCACACACACAAACGTCCCGTTGACGTCACGGACGCGTTGAGACTCGTTTCGGGCAGACCACGATAGGTGGGCGACGGTCTTGAACACGTCGGGACTCGTTTCCGCAGCGTTGAAACTCGGAAGAAGGTCGCCGAAGGTTCCATTCTTAACAGCCCCTCCGGGGCCAGGGAAACCTCGAATGGCCGGTGGTACAATCGCTGGCCTGAAGAGGCGGGCTTGGAGTAGGCCTTGAGAAGACGCTGCAAGCACCAAACAAACTCCCAAACCTCTCACAACGGAGGCATCAGCGGAAACGTCCCCCACAACACCACGCCACACCGCAGTCAAACGCTCGGAATTCGCCAAAGACCCGCCAGACTGGATTACGGATTACCAAAATTTGGTACAATTCCGGGTATCGAGACCCCCTGTCGCCAAAAAAACTCATTTCTCCAACGAGGTCACTATGAACAAAATACAAAAGACAAAAACTCTACGCAATTTGTGAGGTCCTTTTGGGGTTTCAACGAAGTGCCCCCACTTAGATCCTCATTCCCGTGGATGACGAAGACCTCTGAGATCATCCCTACTGTTTTTCGTGATGTCAGAAAAATCTGCTCAACCCATCGGCATTGCCGTTAAATTTGCCTTTCCTTTTTCTTACGCTGAAGTCATAGTGATCGATTTTCACGTGATTTCTAGACGTGAAAATGTGGTCCTTATAGCGCCGATAAAACAATCCGCCTTTTTTATGCCCCGTCACATAGGTCCTAGCAATCTCCTGAGCTGTACCGCGAAACCCTGACACACTAGGGTCGCTCTTCTGCTCGACTGTCAAAGACACTCTGTCTACTCGTAGCAGAGGACCAAAGTTACGGGACGCCGGAGCTACGAGAGATCTTTCACTGATCCCGTCTTCCTCCGCCTTTTTCTTTGGCGCGTTGGGACGGCGTACGCTTTCTAGTGCTAAGAGGTCAGGCTGTTCTACAACCTGGTCCCTCTCATCCCGGTTTTCTGCCTCCAACGCTGGGAGTGCTTGCTCCCCGTCAGCTGCCTCTGGCTCTGGATCACTCGTCAACAAAGGGGCGACCTGACGCGATTTGGACCTCGTACACGACTGAACTAGCCCTTCTCCCAGTTGTTGACCCCTTTCGCGCAGCAGGAAATCTGACCGGTTAGAAAACAAATAAGGATATTCCAACGGGACTGTTTGCGAGACAGCCGCCTCTGTCACTAGCTCTCCGAACGGGCCAGTTACCCTCACTGTCGCCATAGGCAGACAGACACTGCGCTTTTCGAGCAGCTGCTTGATCCAAACTACCTTTCCCGTAAAATCGGATGGCGTTACATACGACGGATGGACAACGTCCATCGTCGCTGCACTGTCCCGAAGCACCATGCACGGCTTTCCGTTTACATGGAGCTCGTGAAGATAGGGACGAAGAAGCTTCAGGTCCCCGTCACTACCGTTCACGTACGAGAACACAACCCGCGGTTTCTTACATCTGGCCGCTGTGTGTCCCGGCTCCTGACAGTTGTAGCACAGGAACGGCTTCCTTGCCTCGAACTGCCCTGTTGGGCTTTTCCGCGCCTCGTCTCCGTTCGAGTGTTCTGCGCTCTTTTCTGGGACCTTTTGTCCTGCTTCGGGCTTCTCGGGCCCGTTTTCTCGCGAGCCGTTACCCTGTCGGAAGGTCTTGCGCTGATCGCTTCGGCCGGATTCGCTTTCCTCTCCGCTCAGCTTTCTACGCGTTGCGTACTCTTCGGCTAGCTCAGCGGCCCTTTCGACAGAGTCGACTCCCACCCTGTCCTGCACCCAGAGCTTGACTGACTGCGAAATGCTACGAAAGAACTGTTCGAGGCACACACACTCGACTACCTTGTCTTGGCTTTCGTACACTTCCTCGCTCTTCAACCATTCTATCAGGTTGGTTTTAAGCCCGTACGCGAATTCCGAGTAGCCCTCGCTGCTCTTTCTAGATGCGTTTCTAAACCTTTGACGGAACGCCTCGGCAGAAAGGCGGTACCGCTTCAAAAGGCTGGACTTCACCTTGTCGTAGTCGTCCGCGTCTCCAGCACTAAGGCGCGCGAAAACCTCTGCAGCCTCACAGGGCAACAAAGTCAAAAGCCGTTGCGGCCACGTTTCTGGGGCGAAGCTCAACTTCTCACATGTCCTCTCAAAGTTAACTAAGAATAGGCCCACGTCTTCCCCAACTTTAAACGGCTGCATGAGCTTCTTCATTTGATACGACTCGGTCTCACTTGCTCGTACCGGAGCGCCAACTTACTGTTCTGCGAGTTTAATCGCTGTTGTTCAATTTCGAGCTCTAGCCTTTTCAGCGCTCGCTCCTCTGTCGCTGCAGCCCGCTCCTGTTCTCGTTCCTCTTTTTCGCTGCAGTCTGTGCTCGTTCCTCTCTCGCCGCAGCCTGCTCCTGCTCTCGTTCCTCTCTTACTGCAGCTTCACTCTTAGCGTTCTGAAGCAGTTCCCACGCAATTTTAATTTCATCTGCTTCCGCGCTCTCTGAAATCGCTTTACTGATCTCAGATTTCTTCATCTTTTGCTCCACCTCCACACCCAATTCTTCACATAAACAGAATAAATCTGTTCTCAGTAACCTCATTAGATCCATGATCGCTGCTCTTTATCTTTGGCTTTGTTCTAAAACTTGTCGCGAGGTTGTACCAAAAACCTAGCGCACGAGTCAAACACCTAGGATTCCCAGCAGTTCAAAATTAATTACCCATAATCTGAAGCCTGGCGAATCTCAAAGCAAAGTCCAAACGCTCACCCACAGATGTAGCACGATGTCGCATGGTCCGATCCCAACCGCTGCCAGCCAGTTGTTCGAGGCGGGGCTTAGGCCGCACGTCCGGAGGCTTCCTGGCTCGTGACGACGACCATTCCCCGAACTGAAGAACCCAGGGGTCCAGTGGAGGTGGGAGAGTTGGTAACGTAACGAACGGTTTAATTACATGGTAGCGATACAGTCGTCAAATCCGAGAGAACAACTGGAGCCGCCTCACGCCCCGCCTTATATAGGGTTCGTTTTCTCCCTCACTCTCCGCCAGGGCAGCAGGTGCGACCGCCAAGTGCGTTGCAGCAAAGTCCGCAGCGTCGTAGCCAGAAGTGCGTCGTAGCCATGGTTCTCCGCAGTTAGGCCAGGCCTCTCTCCCCTTCCGGAGCGCACGAACCCACACGCACTCACACACACGTCCCGTTGACGTCACGGACGCGTTGAGACTCGTTTCGGGCAGACCACGACAGGTGGGCGACGGTCTTGAACACGTCGGGACTCGCTTCCGCAGCGTTGAAACTCGGAAGAAGGTCGCCGAAGGTTCCATTCTTAACAGGTTGCAACGGACTATAGATGTATAACTCTATGTTAAATAAATGTAAAGCAAAAAAAAAAAAAAAAAACACTGATTAGGTGGCACAAGTCGCCACTCAATTCAAAAGGTACAGCCGCATCCATCCATCCATCCATCCATTCATCTCACCCTGCCCGAGGACTGTACGCCCTCTATCTAGGATTCCGTGATTTCGGAGTTTATTGTTCTTTGATTCCCAGTTTTCCGAAATGCAGAGCTTAATTTTGCTGTGCTTCCTCTTAAAAATATATTAATAAATAAATAATATGCGGGCGTAAACATATATGCTACACAGAAAAACACGCTTTTATCAATTAATATTTCTTCAGTTTCATTTGGCGTTGGCGCCATTACCATTGGCAATACTAGTTTGTCCCATGACAAACGTTGCACACAAGTGTTGCTTCGATAGACGTCGAACCTTAAAATAAACACGCTCCTGGAGGTAGTCGCTAGAAAACTCGTATTCATCCGATTCTATTCTATGAACATGCCCCGCGGCCGCGTGAGGTGGAGTTGTAAAGAATGTAATAGGGAAGTTTCAATTGCCCCTCTTCCCCATTTTATGCAATATCTATGATCTGTTACAAAAGAAAAACGTATCCTTCCTCTAAAGCACAAATAGTATGGCCCAAACTGGAAACCAAAACAGTGGCTTTTGTCGTGACCTGAAAGTACTATGACCCGTTGTCGTGAATGAACCTTGACGAGATAAGCTGTAAGACCCCTTTTGACAATGGTTCGAGATTTGAAAGGTAACTGTGGTAGCATTTTTCGAGGACCACTGACCCTGTGCACTAATATCGTTTTTTTATTTTATTTTATTTTTTTTTTTTTAAGGGGGGGGGGGGGGGGTTGGCACATCCAATTTTGGATTTTTTCGGATAAATCCATACTGACCATGGCGTTTCCAAGTGAGATCGAACAATGACTGTCCGGGTCATCTTTTTTTTTATATTTCTGTAATAAATGTACGTGAAAGCCATCTTCTTGGGAGGAACATTCAGCTGTATGTGAACGCCGTACTAAATGTTTCCCAGAGATGTAAAATTGAGAAGCTCGAGGCGTGGACATTGCAGAGATTTCACTATGGTAGTTTACACAGCCGTCGATGCCACACCAAAGCAGGCACGCAGTTAAAAAAAAAAACAAAAAAACATTTATTTTATAATCTTTTTAGAACGTTGTCACGATCTTTATAGTAAAAAGAAAGCAAACTGAGAGGTCCGTCTGATTTTTGATATCAAAGAAATATATTTGCACCTAGTTATTGGTGTTCTTTCCGAATCCACGTAAAAAAATAAAAAAAGGAATTTTCTTAGCAAATAAATAAAAGAAAAGGGCGTACACATCGCGACACTGTTAGCGCGAACACGACATCGGCGCATTTTCGCATTTTACTTCTAAATAGTATTAGCGAGCGCGAAATTTTATCGCTTACATTATAGAACTAAAGGAGCTCTTTCCGTAGCAATAATAACTTGGATGACATCCCTTGGTATCAAAGAGAAAAACTGGAAAAACCGGCGATCGCTTGTTCGCGCTAACAGTGTCGCGCTCTGTACATCCAAAGTTCGACTTGCCAAGGTTGGCACTGGTTTACCCTCCCCAGTGGCAGAAGCCGGTCTTGTTTGGCTCCAGCTGCCGGCATACCGATGGTGACCAGTGAACCTGTTGTTGGGATGGCTTTGCCGGTTCGCTCTTGAGCCTGGCTTTCCGTTCAGAGTTGACGGTGAGGACAGGTCGGCAGACTTCCGTGGATGACAGCTTCGCCGGTGTACTCCGGAGCCAAGCCACTGTAGCCAAGCTTTTCCGAATGCGTCCGCTCTCCGCCCTGAATCTTCTCGTTCTTCTCCACTTCTTTTAGGGGCGAAGGTCCTTAGGGGCTAGCCATGCCCGTATGTCCGGCGTCCGGTGCTCGTGCTCGGTGCTCGTGCTCGTGAGCTCACGTGCTCACGTGCTCGTGTAGGGAAAAAAATGAAAAAAAAAAGATGAAAAAAAAGATGAAAGAAATAAAAATGATGAAAAAAATATGTTTGCGCAGTCGACAGGTTTCGAACCTGGGCGGGGAGACCCCAATTGATTTCTAGTCCGTCGCCTTAAAGGGATACTGAACTGAAATTTCGAGCTCACAAAACAGGGCTGGATAGATAGGCGGGACGCTGCAAAACCCAAAAACATCACTCCTACAGCGATATCTCCAACGGATCGCCGTATTTTTGGAAAACAAGTTTGCGATTGAACACGGCCGACGAGGCCGACGGGACAAGAGGCACGTCACGATTCCCATTCCCTCTCCTCCTCGCTTCATTCCCTCGAGCTGGTGAACCGAAGCGAGGAGGAGAGAAGAGAGGCCGCTTCCCCTCATTCTCAAATTCTCCCGGAGGACAGTGACGTCAAAGGCCTCGCTTCATCGCGCCCTTCTTTTCCAAAAGTACGGCCATCAGTTTGAGATATCGATGTATGACTGATGTTTTGGAGTTCGTAGCGTCCCGTTCAACGCTTCTGCGGCCTTATTTTGCGAAATCCAAATTTCGGTTCAGTATCCCTTTAACCTCTCGGCCACGACGGCGGGACGAGTAGGGGCTCTGAGATGTGGTAGTAACTCAAGAGCTGGGGATGTCATGGATGAAACGTTGCATGTAGCCGCTCAACGTCTATACAGGAGAGGGCGCTGCGGTCAAATGCGTATATAATCGCGTTAAACTTTGCATGCATTGGCTCAACGTTTATAGACGAGAGGGCGCTGCGGTCAAATGCTCAAATGCGTATGTAACCACATTCCATACCACACATTCTGTCGTGGATGAAAACGAACGAAAGGCTCGGCATGCTGCGGCTCAGCGTCTACGCAGACAAGCACCACCAGAGCTTCGCCCCGATTAACATCATTCACCACGTGGAGATGTGGTCAATTTTTTTAGGGGCGAAGCTCCTTAGGGGCTAGCCATGTCCGTATGTCCGTCCGCCGTAGGCCCGGCGTCGGGTGCTCGTGCTTTTGCTCGTGAGATCACGTGCTCACGAGCACGTGAGCACATGCTCACGTGCTCGTGTAGGGCAAAAAAAAATTGCAAAAAAAAATGAAAAAAATTATGAAAAAAGAAAAAGAAGAAAAAAAAGAGTAGGGGGTTCTGAGATGCCATCCCATCTGTCTGCTTAAAAAAAGAAAAAGAAGAAAACCACACATTCTCCTACCGACATGAATGAAAAGGCTCGGCATGCTGCGGCTCCGCGTCTACGTAGACAAGCACCACCAGAGCTTCGCCCCAAGCAACATCATTCACCACGTGGAGATGCGGTCAATTTTTTCTTCCCCTTTTCCCTTCGTCTCCTCCCATTTTATTCCTCTTTTTGTCGCCGTATTGATCACATCGTTACAAACATGCAAATATAAAAAAATACAATTATATTGCTCAGCAAAAACAATTTTAAAAAAATTACGAAACACGTAAGAGGACACGTTTTAGAGACATGTTCACAAATTATTTACCAACAAACAGCTTTACGCAAAACGTTGCAAAATATATCCAAATGTGCGCCTCAGAATTGAGCTCAAGAATATGTATTAAAAATATTTGCTTAGCCATCATTGTAGTTTCGTTATTAATTCAGAAACGTAAATAATTTCTCTAAAAGTAGCAAAATTGCACGTCAACATTAGAAAAACTCCATCTTTTATTACTTTTAAACTATCCTTGTCTCCTTGCAGTAACTTGAAATAACTTGTGATGGCAAAATATTGAGTAGCATATGAACTCCAGTTGAGAAAAGCGACAACCAACCTTCACTCTAATTGAGCTAGCTTGCCTTCGTTATAGGGGCTTTGCCGCACAACGTCGGGGCCAAAGAGACATCCTCTAGAACCGACAAAGTGTGTACAAGGGTGCTGCTCTATTGCAGAGTGTATAAAGTCGTCATAACTTAAAACCATGGAGCTAGGAAGAATGAAAAAAAAAAAAACGAACAACACAACACAAACTTTTATGTACAGCTGAGTTTCTTCGACCACACCAAAACAAGAAAAGATAAAAAAACAGAGCACAACGTCGCAAAGATTTGCCCAGACGTGGTCCCTGCAACACTAGACACGCTTCCGACAATGAACATCCGCCGCCAAAGACCCGCAAAGATAATCTCCGTCAAGGCTGCGAGAACCGACCAACTTCCTAAACTCAAGGTGTTAGATTATGCTGTTTCCTAATCAGAAAGTGTGCGTGCGTTCACTCTTCTCAGAACGTCATACTGTCCCAAGCTTTGTTTTATCTTTCAGTTTCCTTGTGTTGCCTTCTAAGCCCCTCCCCCTCTTATTTCCCAATCCCGGACAAAAAGCTCACCGGACAAAAGCTCAGCGGGAGAAAATTTCAGCGCGGACAACTTAGGTGCATGCGTGCGATGCTACAATGCAACGATAAATGAAATCAGACACGCACATGGTTTGTTGACTAGAGTGAAAATAAGTTTATTTATTGATTCGTTAGACGGCGAATGCAGTCCCCTACTGCCTGCAGCAATCTTGGTCGACCTCGGTGTACCTGGAGTTTTCGGTGACCTCAATCTTGGTCCTAAATCGTTGCTTCTGTGCCAGTTAGCTAGGATTCCGTGTTTCCGAAGTTTATTTTTTTTGTGAAATTCGGAGGGCGTTTTTCGGACTATCTTTTTCGCTGGAAAGTCGGGGTTTATCGGAGTTTATTTTTGTTGAATTCCTAATTCTCGGAAATTCTAAGTTTTATTTTACTCTGTTATTATAGTCAAAATAAAAATAAAAAATGTCCGGACAAGAACGTACACTAAATTCATTAAAAAATACTCACCGGTATCGAAAGATATTTCTGCAGCTGCATTCGGCATTGGCGCCCTTGTGATTGGCAGCTACGAACTGTTCCACGACAAATCTTTAAAACGTGTGTTACTACAATAAACGTCGGTACTTTAAAATAGCCACACACGCATAAAAACTTTAGCTGCCCTCCACATCATAAAAATATCTACAGGTTCGCATTTTTCACTCTTATAAAAACGCAACCCCTTCTCCCTCTAAGAGGCACAGTTAGAGGCAGTTGAGAGTAAGCGCTCGTCCTGTTCGCCTTCCTTTTTTGTCCTCGTCTTTGTTAGCGCTTTAAATTTTATCATCATGAATCAACTCGCCCGCTTCACCACTTTAGTATGGTCCAGACTGTAAATCAGAACAATGGCTTTTATCGTGGTCCAGGAGTATCTTGGCCCATCTCTGGTAAGAGACCTTGGCGTCTATATTGATAGTACTCTATCATTCACTGCGCACGTTTCTAAGATTGTTGGATCAGCAATAAGAAAGTTGGGAATGATCACTCGTTTATCAAGTTCTTTCACTTCACCATTATCTGTAGTGCGTCAGTTCTGTAGCGTTGTACGCTCAGCACTTTAATTTGGTTCAATTAGTTGGAATTCACTATCTTTAACACAAGTTGAAATCATTGAGCGTGTGCAGAAGAAATTTATGCGAATTACTTATGACCGATACATTGGTCGGAAACTATTTTTTAGTTACGATTTGTTGCTGTCATTATTTAATTTTGAAATGCTATCAACGAGGAGGGCTGTTAGAGACATTCATTTTCTTCATAAGGCAGTGCATGGTACTGTTAATACTGAAAATTTACTTATGAATATAGACTTTCATGTGCCATTCAGAGCTAGTCGCCATTTTTTAACGTTTTACCCTACTAGAATTTGTGAATCATCGCCATTGTGTCGGATGCAGTCTGCCTATAATCTTATATGCGATTGGGACGTTGATATTTTTCTTGATTTTGTTAGTTTCAAGTCGGCCTTGAAAAAGTGTATTTTATCCAACCAAGAGTTATTGTAGGCTTGTATTGGCTCTGCAAACTTGTATTGTCCTTACAAATATCTGTGTAATTTTTTGCATGCATGTATTTTAAATAGTGTTGCTGTAAACACGAAATGACAGTGCACCACACAAAAGGCGTGACAGCTGTTTGTGGGCACTAAAGAAAAATAAAACATTATTATTATTATTATTATTATTTTTATTATTATTGCACTGAACAAACCTTAATCGTAATGTATCGTCTTTTTTATTTTTATTTTGCCTTCGTGATTCAGATGTATCCGAAAAACTCCGAATGTCGAAGACATTCGGAGTTTTTCGGATAGATCTGAATTTCCTCAAATTTTAGCGGTCAGTGTTTTTCGGAGTTTATCAGATTTATCCGTAAACACGGAACTCTAGATAAACCTTATCCAAATACCATATCTGTCGACACGGTTGCATGGGATGGGGTACCAGTTCTCCTAAACATTGTGCAATGTTCATCCGATTCGCACTTTAGCCTAGCCCGTGTTTCGCGTAGCCAAATAAAAGAGGTGGGTCAACGCGTCTCAGCTCGGAACGTGGAGCGAAAGCTTGCGCTGGGAACCTCCTGGGTTTGATCCCCACCGCCCCCGCCCGTTTCGATCTGGATGAGTTTCGTACCGGCACACGTTCGTATAATCACTACTGCGTGATGCAGTAGCGAATAAAACCCCCAGGTTAGCAGTTGTACTGCACTGGATAAATTTCTCATCTACAGCTAAGAGACCGATCACCCGATGAGGCGTACCACCATCAAGGCTGTAGAAACATGCAAAGCAATAAGCCAATTTCTTTTTCCAGGTTTGTGAGAAAAAAAAAAATGGGTGAACTTTTTTTGTCCGGTGATCTTTTGTCCGGTGAACTTTGTCCGGTTACCCTTGTTTTCTAAGAAGTGTCGGCTGACACCACTGCTGCCGGCATGCCGGCAGTTGCGAACAGACTGCGTTGTAACTCGATCAAGCGCGCACACAAGGAAGGTCAGTCACTGCGTAAACAAAGCGGGAAGGGGGGGGGGGGGTTCAAATGCTAATGTGAGAGTTTCTTAATGCCTCTCCCTCGATTCCTAATGTAGTTCCCTCTCGTGACGTCATTACCTTGCCAACAACAAGTTCGATGGTGTTTGTATTGAGCATGGTGGAAGCTTGAAATCATTGCGCTCTCAAAGCAACACTGCCAACACCGTCAAAATTAAAGTTTTTAGATTATTCTTTTTTTTCGTCGATCCTTTGCTGACGTCATAGTCAGTACTCGGCCAATCATGGCGAGCCGACCGCAGCGACGCGTTCGATCGCTCACGTCGCCAATAGAACAGGTCCCCGCATCCTCAGATCAAGCTCCTAACATCTGCAAAGAACGGCGATCTTGAGGGTGTGGAATGCACGTTGCGGAATCACTAGGTCTGTTCGATTCGCCTGAACTGGCTGAACTAGTTCAGCAGTGCAAGAACTGGCGCATTCGATTCAACCGGAAATTGCACGAACGCTGCACTGGCGCGTTCGATTCATCCCAGTTCTGAACGAGTTCAGACCCAGTTCCTCAAAACCTTGCACCGGCTCCGGAGTCAGTTCAGCGTCCGTGCAGAAGCAGACGACAAGAGCAGACGGCGATAGCAGACGACACTCCTCGTCCGTCTCTGCTCGCGGTGTCATTTTTCGCAGTTCTTGCTCGAATGTCTGCGATGTTTAACAATAACGCCGATACAGAGGCTGCGTTTCCTCTCATTTATGATAATAACGTACCCGCGGTAGACGCGGAATTGAGATCATAACTGAGGGTAGCAATTTGCTTGATTATGATATTCTGAAAGCGTTTTAGGCACCTGCTCGTGTAGGTTTGTCTCCTTGTGGTAAGTGTTGAAATATTGGCTCACGTAAATTGTTTCTTTTTGATGCTATGTGGGGATCCACAGTGTTGATATTCTTCCTTACAGACACGGGAAAGGTATTGCACTCTCGATAGTCCCCACCTTCAGTTGCTCTTGGATGCATACTGACGACTCCGATACATTGTAAACGTCTGGGATTTAGTACATTAATTGGCCCTCGCATGCCCCGTAGCTGAACATAATACTGCATGCTTTGTCCGCTGGTATCTGTGGACGTTCACTAACGGGCCTGGGAAAAACGCCGAGAATCGGAATTGGCTTGGTAGTTCCACGCAAGCCTTTCTTGAGAATCAGAAAACGCTTCAGCTTGACGCCAAAGTTACGGTCGATAACTGTCTTGGTTAAAACGCTATCGTCAGGCCTTCGTCTTCGAGGTGACCTGTACCGACCGCGCGCTGCCGCCAGTGACTCCCGACGCAAAATCATCCTGATTCCGCGAACCTATCGTCAAAATGCGAAACTCGAGAGACTTGGAATTAATCTACTATTGCTAAATGAATGTGAAGGACACGAACGCTTATGGAAACGACAGGAACCGAACGGCAGTTAAAAATGTAGACAGAAACAGATTTCGTGCAGAAAACGTTTTTAGTACACTCGAATAAAAAATATTCACAGAAAAGATTCCGTTATTATACTTTAAAACTAAGGAAACACGAATGGTCTCATCAAACCGAGACTAATTAAATATAGCACACAACGTGGCGTAGGGAAACAAGAGCCAACAGATGCAGACGACACCCATGCGCTTCCGCTCGGAAAGCCGATCACAGCGCCAGTCCTAGCGCGGCGGCTGGACTGGTTCTGCACCGCCGCTGCACGACTCCTGCACTCGTCTGAACTCGGACAGAACTAGTTCAGAACTTTCTGGCCGAATCGAACAGACCTACTGTGGAAGCTTTAAAATATATACAACTCAGAAAACGCGTACCGGTTCAGACATTTGCGTTTGAGTGCGTTTGACTGCGTTGCGTCGAGAGCCGAAAGCGAGTCACCGGCACATCTGTGCTTCGTATGAAGCGTGGAATCCAATTCAAGGAATCATATTGGCACGCGATATAAGCAGCAGGGATGTCCTGGTTTCTCGCAGCCTCAACGCAGTCAAACGCAGTCAAACGCAACTGTCTGAACCAGGCTTTAGCGTTCTCCGCCAAGACACAGTCAGGACCACGGTGGAAGAAATACATTTAGGTGATGACTCTCTGTCTCGCGCGGCAACCACATTATGTTCGGCGCACCGAGCGCGCTTCACTCGCACGGGGATAGATGGCGCCCACGTATAGAGAAGCTTGTGAAGGCTTGTATAGCGGGATTGTGAAAGAAATTGTGCATCCTTTACTTGGTCCCTGTGTACTGTGTAGTGAAAGGATGGATTTATGTTGGCGCACTGGCACTCATTGCATTTTCCCGCGTGAGGTTCCTGTTTTTTTTTTTTTTTTTTTTTTTTTTTTTTAACGAGAACATTTTGATGATGACTCAACGTGGCAAAAATACTCGTATGAATATAAAACTTCCCGGCATAATCTACTGGGCCTTCAATAATTTAGAGTAATTTAGAGTAAACACCTGGGTCATGCTCGCATGTTTTGTCAAACAACATGTTTGGTAACAGTTCCGTAAATTGTTTACACACATTGCGTGGCTTTATATGAGGTCGGGTGATTTTTTCCACCCTGCTCCTGCCTTATTGAAAAAATTAAATTCTAATAATGTTACATAGTGGGCCTACATAATTCTTTGCATGCGCATAAAGGTTTTAGCATTACAAATGGTTTATACCTACAATGTCAACTTGTGCTGTGGAACATACAAACCTTGTGAGCAGAAAAAAATCATATTTATGATGACGTAGTGACTGAAATGATGACACAGTATGATGACATACTGACTGACATGATGACGCAGTGACTGAAAGTCAAACAATAGTAGCGGTAATAAGACATAAATCACTTTTCATCTATACTCTCGCAATATTGTGTCACCCCGTCTTACAGGTAAAAAAATACCTGACAAATATTTTTGCTTTAAAATGTACATAAAAGCTGAATTCACTGCATACTACCAAAGAACGCCATCTTCTACATCCTGTGTTTCTCGCCCATGCCCTTAAACTAAGACGAGCGCTGCTTTGCTGATTTCTTTATTTCTTGAGCTTGTTTGTTCCTACTCATCGTAATATGCTTACAGTGTTGTCGCATTCGCATGCTAAAGTAGTAGTGGAGCAACTGGGCAATTGTTTCTTCTTTGTGTTCAGTGCATGGAAACGTTATTTTGCATGTGTGAAGAAAACTGTAGATTGTGTCCCAGTAGACAGTCTGGTGGCTTTTATTTTCCACGAAGAACTGTTCCGCTTTCTTCAGTAGCTGGAAAATGTTCTTGTTGGGGTGCATAACGCCTCCTCTGTTCTTCACGTTTGTCAGTGCTGCTTCAGTAGAAGTGTTCTTGTCGATGAAAGCGGATCGGCATGCAGGGCAGCGTGTAGGTTTTTTTTTTTTTATTTTCACGCTCAAAACCCCAGTTACATAATATAGCATGCAGTCCACAGCCTTGGTTCCTTCAGCCTTTTCTGTCCAGACATCTTCGCATTCCCAGTCTTCGATAGAAATTAGACTGTCAAGCTTGGTCTTCACTTGGTCATCGAGATGAGGAGACTAGGTAGTAACTTGCGATCGGCCCTCGGGATTGCACGACGCCACTGCTCCAGGCGAGCGTCATTCGATGGAGCTTTAAACAAGGACTCTCGCTCTGCGCAGTTTCGGTACCCCGAATTGCAGTTAGGAACGAAGCACGTCTTTCCCATCCTTATAGCATAACTTCTTCTCCGGGTTAAGGCTCATCTTCGTGCACGATTGTGGCACCTTTGATCGACACAGCACGAAAGTAAAACATGAGGCCAGCCACTGATCGCACACCACCACCACACCGCGAAAAAGGCGAGCAAGCTACGCCCACGACACCGTGGCCGCCGAGGAGAGACCTCATACCCCCGGTGCTCACACCTCAGCGCCCTCCGCGGTGGCGCGGAACAACTATACTTCGTTTCACCTTATGTTGTACCGCAGCGAAGGCTAGAAGCGCGAGCTCATAGCGTTGGCAGCTTGTGCCGCCGGGATGTGCCCCAGAGCAAGGAGCTCGCGCTTGTAGCCTTTCCTGCGGTACATCATAAGGTGAAACAGAGTATAGACCTTTCCAATGTTTACAAAATCACAGTCCAGCGTGCGATCTTCACAGCCCAGCACGTGCGTGTTCGTCGCTTCGGAAAGCGAGCAAAGCACGCGCCATACGCACGAACGCTCAAAATGGCACCGGCCAAAAGCTCGTTTTTGGAAAGGTCTATACTCCTTGTTCGAGGCTAGCTCCGAACACGATCTGGTCGCTCGCTCCACGCGGGAACAGCGGCCAGAGTCACCACCTAAATGTATTTCTTCCACCGTGGTCATGGATTACCGCACAAATCATGTTCTTTATACATCCGGCCTCAACAACTTCGTCCTCACCGAGTGCAAGCATCGTCCACAGGGACCAACATCCGGCGCCCAATCACCGCAACCTTCCAAATTGGAACCGTGACGTGGCACCATGGCGTCATACACCGAAGCTATAAAAAGCGGCTTCCATTATTAAGTGAGGGATCACGGTAGTGATCCTCCCAGCAACACGGCTACTATGACGGAGCTCACCGTACAAGTTAGTTACAGTGATCAGCATCGATCATTCCGTTCCAGTGCGCATTGCATTATTGTATAACCGTGCCCCAAAATGTGCTTTGAAATTTTGAAGTGTTGGATGGTCCTATGTTTATTACTAGCCGGTAACATAGAGTATAACCCGGGTCCCGAAGTCAAGCAAATGCTCAAGTCAGTTCTGAACCAATTACAGAAAAATAAAAACAAAAGACGAGCAGAGGGACCACCGTCTATATGAAATCAACAGCAAACTGTCGCAATGGACCTCTTGGCGAATATGTGCTGCCTCCTAGACACGCGACTGAGTTCGAGGCTAAGTGGCGAGAAAACAACGCGCGCGCAAGGCCTCTCCCACCCGTTCTACACCCAAAACGTCAGCTACATCCTGTTCACCCATTGAGGCGCTGTGACCTAGATACGGTTCCCCCAAACTAGCCTTTGTCCCCATCGTGCGTAATCTTCCGCCCCGAAGTCGACACAACGAAACCATCTTCCCTCTCTGCTCGGCCAAAAGAAAGCGAGAGGGGGTACTGAAACTATTTACTCTCGAACCGATGTTTCCACAAAAGGTTCATTCCACAACCCGGGCGATAATAGTTCCGACAGCCGAAGGCTACACAGTGCACCGGCATGATTGCGGTGCACGTCGTAATCTAGAATGGGCGTCGTCAGTACGTTGACTCGTGTTCACCTTGTTCGCAACATCAAAACTTGAGTCTCGAGGGTCTCCAATGCGCTCAAAGGCAAGAAATGCAAGATGGCGGATTGTTTGGAACTAGATACTCTCGAAACCAGGCACATCAAATACTCCGCGCATGCGCACCGCGTATTTCTACAAAAGGTCCATTGGATGCAGTTCTAAAATTTGCAAAAGAGAATGAAAGGAAGCTCAATGTGCTAAAACTTCTGTTAGAACCCTAGAAGCAAGAAACAACGTAGCACCAACAGAGCAATAAGCTTGCCGAATATTAAGATTACTCCCGCCAAAAAAAAGTTCGTAGTTTTAGGGCTACCAGAGACAATTGATGAAACAAAAAAGAACTCGAGCAGCAGTCGTAGACGAAAACTTCACAGAAAAACTTAATAAAACCATCACATCCCTGGAGCGAATACATCGACTAGGAAGGCCCCGGGAGGGCAGAATTGCACCTGTTAATTTACGGCCGTTCAATTATAATAAGGAAATTTCCATATTTAAGAACTGCACAAGCTAAAGATTACAAGGCTGTCTGTATCCAAAGTCTTTTCGCCAAGCTCCTTGTCGAGGCGTAAGAATTTGTGTGCTTATATGTTAGAACCAATGACGAACAAAATGAAAGGCTTTGGCTGCTTCATGATCAACTTCCTTTTCATAATACTGCCTACGTTTGGGATGAATGCAAAACTCGAGGGTTGTGTTTCGAACTGAAAGACCACAACCCAGAATGGCTGAACGACAACGTGATAAAAATGAATCGTGTCAGAGGCCCGAAAAAGACCTTAGAATTGTTTTCGTCAACGCGCAAGGTGTGGTGAGCAAAGGAGAACAACTAGAGTCTGTATTGTTAACATATGACCCGCTTGAAGCTGTCATTACATAGACATGTTTAAAAAACGATATATCAGATGACGATCTATTTCCTCCATCGTATACACTATTCAGAGGAGATCAACCATCGCGAGGGGACGGTGTCGCCTTGTTAATTAAGAGCACTATTCTATGTGATCTACTAAATCAGATAGGGAATCACGAAAGCATGTGGTGCAAGATCAACCTGTGGGGAAACACCTTGCTGATTTTCGGAGAGTATTATCGGAGCTGAATATCGGAGCGCCGATATCTCTGCCATAGTTTTTAAGCAAATTACACAACTATACAAGCACAAATACCGATAACAAAATAATTATTTCAGATGATTTCAACCTTCAAGAAACTGGCTGGGTGAATTATAGTAACGGTCGTACAGACGTGCAAAGCTTGGAAATAGTGCTAGATATGTTGCTTGGTTTTTTTTTTTTTTTTTTTATCTTAACCAGATAATAGACCAACCCACAAGAATTACTAGCTCGAGTAATTCCGTTCTGGAATTTGTGAATACCGACCTTTCTGCTCCTTGTGTTGCTGTTGAAGAAGGCACCTCAGACCATAACCTAATGTACGTTTCTTGTTCTATTAAAAAATGAAAGCCGTTTACAACTCCCTGTAACGCCGAATTAGAGTGCAGCTCTTGAGGAGGGGGGGAAGGCGCGGAGGGGGGGGGGGGGTCACGTGACCAGGGGGCCACGTGACCTGGTAGGTCACGTGACCTCGGGGGAGGAGGGGGGGGGGTCACGTGACCTGGGTGGTAACGTGACCGGGGGAGTCACGTGACCTTGGGGGGTCACGTGACCTTGGAGGGTCACGTGAACTTGGAGGGTCACGTGACCTTGGGGAGGGTCACGTGACCTTGCGGTTACGCCGACGCCGCTCAAGCCGGAAACGGGCGCCTAAGAGCTGCGCTCTAAAAAATGAAAGCCCTTTACAACTTCCTGTAACACCGAATTAGAGCGCAGCTCTTGAGGAGGAGGAGGGGAAGGTACGTAGAGGGGGCAATGCCCCTCCTGCTCTCCTGCCCTCCCGCATTTAGGGGAAAATTTTCCGCTAGATTTAGCGGGGAAAATTTTCCGCTAGATTTAGCGGGGAAAATTTTCCGCTAGATTTAGCGGGGAAAATTATTCGCTAAATTTAGCGGGGAAAATTGTCCGCTAGATTTAGCCGGAAAAATTTTTCGCTAGATTTAGCGGGGAAAATTTCCCGCTAAATTTGGTGGGGAATTTTTTCCGCTAGATTTAGCGGGTAAACTTTTTCGCTAGATTTAGCCGGTAAACATTTCCGCTAGATTTAGCGGGGAAACTTTTCCGCTAGATTTAGCGGGTAAACTTTTCCGCTAGATTTAGCGGGGAAAATTTTCCGCTAAGTTTAGCGGGAAAAATTTTCCGCTAGATTTAGCGTGGAAATTTTCCGCTAAATTTAGCGGGGAAAATTTTCCGCTAGATTTAGCGGAAAAATGTTTCCCGCTAAATTTAGCGGGGAAATTTTTCCGCTAAATTTAGCGGGGAAATTTACCCATGATGCACCGCGCGGTTACGCCGACGCCGACGCCGACGGCGACGGCGACGGCGACGCCGACGCCGCTCAAGCCGGAAACGGGCGCCTAAAGGCCTGACCACACTAGCGTGAACGGCGCCGCCGGTCGGCACCGCTGGGCGGCACCGCCGTCCGGCGTCCCAACGCGAGGAGTCCACATTGGCCTCCGTTTTGCGGGCGTCACGTGACAGCACTGGCTCTCGCGGTCGCGCGCGCGCCTCCCGCCGCATTTCCCGCTCTTTCGTCGTCTGCTCTTCGGTAGATTCTTCCGTTTCGGCTCTCATCTTTCGCATATATCAGCATCGAAACCGCACTCGCTGCCTACATGGTAGGTGTCCATGATGACCTGGTGATCAGCGTGAAAGTGATTATCCTAGCCTGCTCGTTGATCTTGCGACGTCGCCGCGCTCTGAAGGGAAGGAGGCACAGGTTTTGGGTCCGGCCGAGTTGTTTCTACCAAAACACCGAAGGAAGGGTCCGTGCTTTGCAGCCCCGGCGGCGCGCCAGAGATGAAGGCTACTTTCGAAAGTGTCACCAAATCAACACGACATCCGTCACAACACAGACGACAAGCAACAAGTGCCACGGAGAAACTCACTTGTAATTCCGAATTCCTCTCCTATAATTTCCAGCGGTTGTTCTTAGCGTCATTATCTTGGTAGTCTGGCTGCGTTTTGTCATATAAAAAGGGAACCAGACATACAGTTTCAAGGAACCGCTCCGGTGGGGAAGGCATCGGGGGCGAAGTAGGGATAGCAGACGACACGAAACACGTCCTTCGGAACGTGAAAGAGGCGCGGGGGACCGGCTTGAGCGTTGCCATGGCATCGCAACGTCACTATCTACGCCACCTCCCATTGGCTCCTCTCTTCTGCGGCGAGCGGCGCCGATCTCTGAACCGCGCATGGAGCGGTTCGCTGTGCGGCGTAGATCGTCACGCCGGTGAAGCCGAAAACTGGTTTCGGTCGGCAACCGGCAGCGACGGCCGTCACGCCGCTGGCCTCCGCGACGCCAATGTGGCCGTGCCTTAAGAGCTGCGCTCTAAAAAACGTTCTTGACGGGCTAGGTACTCGTACCTCAAAAATAACAGTGATACAGGCGACGTTGCCATCCTTGATTATCTCGATACATCTTTTGAGTCATTCAACGGTAATTGTGTGAATGCGTTGTAGAATAAGCTCAAAGACGATTGTGAATTTTGTTTGCAGAATATCGTCCCTTTATGTGTCGATTCTACTAATTCTTGAATGACGCGAAATGTAATTAAATCAAAACGAGAAATAGATCGACGTAAAACGTCGCCGTCAGATAAAGCAAATGTAATCTTGCTTCTAAGTATTCGAGGTTCAAAACTTTGCGGCAAGTTTACGTTGCATACTGAAAATTATCCGAAGTAACGTCTGGAAAAACAATAAATACCCAGCGTCATCGAAATACGCGCTGCTAACCACTGATTGCTGAAATATTCAAAGGCCCCCCTGTTTAAATCAATCGATGCGAGTCCATGTTGTTTACAAAGTTGCCAGACGAAATCGACGTCTAGCTCCGAAGCTGCTACTTTCGTTGCAGACTAGCCAAGCCGCAGAACCAGGAGTTTCGGGAAGCACAGCGCGGAATGGACGCAAAGACAAATGAACGGCGGTCCTGGCCCCTGTCGCCGGGCCGGAGACAGGGATCCAAGGGGGTGGGCCGAGGTGCTACCCTCTTTGTTATCCAAATCGAGTTAGGGTCCACGATGAAGTGGGTGGCTCCACAAGCGAGAAGCCCCGTTGCCACTGCCGCGCGCGACTGGGGGACACGGTTCAGTGGCGCGGCGGAAAGAGCGGGAAACAAACGCGCGGGAAAGAGGGAAGCGTGGGAAGACGAAGCGGAGCGAGATAGAGCGATGAATAAAGGGAGAAGGACGAAAAAAATGAACGAAGCAACGAGGAAAAGGAGCGATAGAAGATAAAGCTGGGAGCATCTGAAAGAAAGTGAAAGGAAGAAGAATGTTTATCGGGGAAGGCTTCGAAAAAAGCGGGAAAGGGGAAAGAGTGAGAAATTAACCGAAACACGAGGAGGAATAGACAAAACAAAAAAGCGAGAGAAAGGAAAGGATAGGGCAGAAAGAAGTGGCACCGCAAAATGGAACGCGTAAAAAAAAATGAAAAAAAAGATAATAATGGCGGGAAACCAAGAAAGCGCGGGAAAAACTGAGAGGGAGCGTGAGACAATCTAATTTGGGATTCACTCCCAACGTCCCTCTCCCCTCCCCTCTTTTCCCGATAAGTGGAAGGCGGAGAGCCACATCTGGGGAAGGAGGAGCGACGAGGGTGTCGTTTTTTGGTGATCAATAAATTTTCACCCGGAAACAAGAAAATTCCGGCGGAGGAGATGGTTGACTTGAGGGATCTCATGGTGTGCGCGCCAGTGACACCGTTGCGCTACTCTTCTCGCGATTTCGATTGTGTATTTTTTCCCCTTTTTTTGGTAGAAGCGTAAATGACAAAGATTCAGCTTTACCTGATGCAGCTCCCCTCCTCCCATTCCCTCAGCCAAATCTGCGGTTTTCTGTTCGTTTGTACTGAGTGGCACGTCAGCCAAATGGTTGTACATTATACAAAAGGCACGATGGCAGGGTACTCTGAAGATACGCCTCAAGCTTGTTCGAAGCACGTTTTCTTCGTACATCTGTATGCCTCAAACCTGTTTGCAAACAGTTTCTGTATGATGTACTAGCAGCACTGATCTCTATTGTAGTAGGCTAGATCGCTGACCGAGGCTTGTCTTGCTAGGGTCGAGTGGCACCACCGGAAGCCATCACTTGACACCAGCTAATGCATAGGACTCTATGGGGAAAACGAGAAAAAGTGTAATTTCCCCCACTCCTAAGCTGTTTTCAGCACTGAAACTGTTTGGCTGCTGTTCAGGAAGCCAGCCAAATAGCTTGTGCACAAAGATTAAAGCTGACAGCCTTCACAGTTCTTATAAATTAATGTTTTTCGGTCAAGAGTGACTTCGCTGTGCGAAAAATGTAGTGCAGCTTAATGAGACAAGAGTCACATAGAGTTACCGCGGAGTCTGGGGCGGTTTCGATGAGTTGGGTTTAGCAGACGACAAGCTTGAAGGCTTCGCTACGCGGAATTCGCTCACTCCCGGAAAGCCGCTGTCAACATTGAACTTTTTTGGCATTCATCAACTTCTGGACATCTCCCAGAGCGGTCTTATAGACGGCAAGTTCCTTTGTTTACTTCACTACGAGAGCAAGCTTGCCAGCTCAGCCGTGGGTGCTCCGGCATGTTTGATTTTTTTTAATCGGCGTTTGAACGTTTGACAAAGACCGATTTCATCTCCAAACACCCGATATAATGATCGCAGCACATCATAAAATACTCGCCTTTGAGCACAGCGTACAAGCTCCAATATTCCTACTTTTGTATGTTTCTCCCATAAACTTGCATGTATTGCCTGGTGTCAAGCAATGGCCGCCGGTGGCGACACCGACGGGCTCCCGATCCGCGATCCAGCCTACTACAACAGAGATCAGTGACTAGCCTGTTAGGGCGTTTCTGCCTCTGAGCTCTACACCTATGTACGGGAGCATTACCGGTGTCTTCAGAGTCGCAAGCGGTGTCGACGGCGGCTGAACTGTGATTTTCGTTTTTGAACAGGCTAGAAGATCTGCACAGCGTCCTTGTAGGGATAAAAGGGAGGCCGCGGTCTTAGAGCGAAGCTGTTTATGGCTAGGGTTCCTTGGATTTTTCCTGTGCGTGACCAAAAACTTTACGCTCGCACCACCCCACGTGCCGCACGCGCACGCCTTCCCCGTATAAAAGATTCGAAGTAGATAATCAAAATAAAGCGTTGACGAACGCGCGTGCAAGATGCCATTTAATTGTTTTAGGCTTTTGCTCTAGAACAGTTACTGCTGGAGACGCCAGCACGTGCGGCGCGTGGAACACTATTCTGTGCATTCTCCTTGATGATTGAGTAATTTAGCGATACGCATATTTAGTATATTAGTTATTGATAGGCACCATTTTCAAGATCAATAGACTCTCAGGTAGATAATAATGGTTTCTCAAAGATTTGCCGCTGTGCGACCCGCGTCGGCATGTCTACGCCCGCACTGCCCTCTCTTGGTCGTCATTCCAAGCACTTGCGCGCCTAGCTTCTTTTCCTTTCGCTCTCCCGGGGTGGCGATCCCGTCGCGAGTTTCTAGTTTCCTCCGGCTCCTCGGGGCGGGTCCAAGGTAGATGTACAGATGGTAGCGAAACTTGGGCCAAAACATGGTACAAAACAAATTGCCAGCGACATCAACCTAGAGGGTCACGTGGTTACGGTGCGTTTGAAGCGCGACTAGGAGACGTTATGGCAAACTATATACAAATAAAAGTATATTAAATTAATTTATAGTAAACTGTATTTTTAGATTTTGTATATTACTGTTAGTTATCTGAAATAAGGTTTATTGCCCTCGAAAAAAGCAGAAATAGCTTATTTACTAATAATATACTAACTTGTTCTTAGCGCCCTCTGAACTCCACAAGCAACAAGGCTGGCTTGTAATAGCGATAATTTGCAGAGACCTCGTGCTGCGCGAAAAGGCCGGCTTTTTACGCACGTCTGCTTGTTGTTTCTCAGGACCCCAGGTGATTTTTGAGTTGCTCTACCGGTACTTTACACAGTTTGAAAAGTTTTGTTCGCTCAGCGTGATTACCCCAGTTACGTGCGCGGGAGCGTAACGTCAGACTGATATAGGATCAGTCGCCTTCGTGCGGTTGGACGCTGCTACGTGCGACGGCTCAACGTCCTTTGGGACAATGAGCTCCCCACATTATGCAACGAGACGTTGCTCCGTAGAAGAATGCTGAAGAGACGACCGTGCGGCTGGCGTCTCGCTGCATCGGCTTCCTGTCAACACTCGAAGGTGAGAATCTGTTACTGTCAGTAAGATGCCCGCTGTGTTGTGTTATGTTATGCCATTCCCCCCTTGTAAAGTATTTTCCTATCTGTTATTAGTTTTCACAAATCTATCACGGTTGGCTGGATGTGCACAATGACAAATAACAAAGCTACACTCGGCCCACTACTGCACTGCCTGGAGGCGTGGCTTGTTTTTACTCGAAATGTTTAGTTTTCAATTCGCTCTTCCTTTGCAGCGTTGTTTGCGCTTATTACGAAATCGCCCAGGATAATCGACTTCACCTGTGCTGGTTTGACCTTACAGGAGTATGGGGTCATAATCATCGACGCTCTAGCCAATATGTTAGTATGTTATCAAACTTTTTGCTGTTCTTGGTTTTAAAAACGTTGTACAACTTTACAAGGAATGCAAGTTGTTATTGGCTACCATTTACATATTTATAAACATTCTTGGAGTTTACTGATCTGGGTTATTTGTCACCTTGCAGCATCACGCAAGGGCCGCCGCATTGACAAGAGAAAGATGGACACACTGAGAGCCAAGGTACGACAGATCCAACAACGAAACAAGAGGCTGCAAAGAAGGCTGCAACGGCAGCGTCAGATGAAAACTGTTGCTGAAGTAGTTGAGACTATCTGCGTTCATGTGTCTCCAGTCGTCACTGCACTCGTTGAGGCCCAGCTTAGGATGAGGAATGTTAGCGGGTTCGGTCGAGAATGGTGCAGTCAGAACAAGGATTCGGCTTTGGGCCTCTTTTTCATGGCTCAAAAGGCTGTAAGTATTGTATGCGACTGCTTAGGTTGTCACCAGTTCGATCACTGCAGTGTGGCTTCAGTGTGTTCCACTGAGAGTTGGATTTTACCCCGACATTTTCGAGCGGGTAAAGAGGCGAGCAACTTCCTTTTCATGAGCCGATCGGGCCAGCGGCATAGTCTTTGATGAGATGCACATTAAAAAAAGAGGTCTCAGACAACCCCTCATCTGACAGGTTCGAAGGAATTGAAGAGCATATTAATGGTGCGCAAGATGCAAATCTGTCAAGCAAGGCTCTCGTGATTATGGCAAAAAGAATCCAAACACCATGGAAGCAGCCATTTCGCTACTTTTTCGCTCATAAGGGCACGACTACCATAATCCTACAGGATCTTCTTTACCAGTGCTACAGCGTCCTTGTGGATGTTGGCCTGGAGCCAGTAGATGTGGTATGTGATCAGGGAAGCCAGAATGTCTCTCCTTTTTCACGCATTGTAATTTCCGAGAAGCCTTACATATATGTCAATGGCAAACCTCTTTTTTTTCTTTTTGGTGCTCTGCACCTGCTGAAGGGCCTCAAAAACATGTTATTTAAGTATTACTTCAATGTTTGTGATCACGTAGTGAAAACCTCGTACATAAAGGAAGCTCGTGAAAAGGACCGGACATTTGAGATCCGTTCTATGCCCAAGCTGAACGAGAAGCACTTTAGTATAGCGTTCTGCTAAAATATGTCGGTGAGACTAGCGGTCCAAGTGTTTAGCAACCACTGAGCTGCTGCAATGTATGCCTTTCTAACGTTCCAGCAATTGCCAGCTTCTGCTATTTACACAGCGAGATTCATTGAAAAAATCGTCCGTCTCTTCGAGACAACCTAAATAGCTCGCACAAATTTTCCAAGACGCCCTTTGCCTCTGCACTGCATAATGGCTCTGTCCACGAGGAGTTTTTCAAAGAAAGCATTGACATTTTTAAAAACCTGCAAGCACTCTGATGTAGAAGGCAGCCAAACTGCATTCGTGGCTTCTGCTTGACAATGAGGTCTCTGAGGATGCTAAGCGATCACCTCACAGTTAATTATGGTTTACCTAGCTTTTAACCCGCCACTTTAACTACTGTAAGTGCTACTGTATTTGAGCGTAAAAGGCGCTGCTGACTCGGACTTTGGAAACCCTGTCAGTTCCCCTACCTTCTTTCACATCCTTCCTTGAGGCTTGTGAGCGTGTTTTTCGAGGCAAGCATCAACAACCTAATTTCAAAAGAGGGCATAGGGCGTACTCTTTGCGTACTTTTTTATCAGGAGGTCCAAACGTATCTTGCTGTGCGTAAGCACGATGTGTATGACAATTTGTTCTCTCTGTTTGCTAAAGTCAAGGTACACTGGTTTACACGAATAAGAAAAAAAACACACTGAACTCGTTGATGCATCGGTAAAGTGTAAAGCTGGGCAACAAGTGCAAAGGCTAAGCACGTGAGACCACACAGAGTACATTTTCAAAGCAGTATATTTGCTTTTCTAGCCTTTCGTATGGTGTAAAATACTTTATTTTCGTGGACTCGAAATTTCGCCTTGTGTCTCTTTCGAGACAATCTGGCGGGCGCAAAATTTCGCCATCTAGAGCGATATTTAATGCTTTCATATCCATAGATGACTCAATTTTTTTCGATTTGTATCAAATTGCGAAGTTCTCGAAAAATAGGTTATCGCGAAAATTAAGGTGCTTACAGTGCTATGTGTTACAGACTGCTTATGTTGTTTTGTCACTGATTCAAACCTCTGGTTTTAAGGTCCAAAAACACTGGCCTATGCCGTGCAGCGTACTGGAGGGCTCCAAAATAATTTATGCGTGCACGGAATGTCCCAGAGTACACACCACCATTGTGTTAAAAAGTTTTCTCGATGATGGTACCTTGTCCAAGAACGGCAAAAAAACAGCTGTTTTTTTTTCTGCATTTTCTAAAGTGTTGAACACAGCTTTCCTCGAAACAGTTTAAAATATGGGATATTGATGGCTGTTCATAAACTGACAATGCCCACACAACAGGCAGCCAATTGTACAGTGTGTTATGTGTTATCCTGTCATAATGTGATTTATGTATTCATCTACTAGTTTTCTTCTGCCTTAAAACTAGATATTGATTGCCCGCTTCTGGTGAGTGTTCTGGTTGAGTGGTTGTAAGCAGTTGTATGTGAATAAAAAGTTAGTGCAACTAGAATTACTGTCGTGTGACTTTAACGCGAACACACTCGAGCAACGGTATTGTTATCCACTTTTTTGTGAGGTCAGTCACCTTTAAGCCGCTCCCATATTTCCGAAAAAACTAAAGGAAAAAGCAAAACGCGGTTCTTTCGAAGTAGTTCTGTGGGATGCATGAAAAAAAAAAAAAAAGATTCTCGAAGCGAACTGCCTAAAAAAGGCGGGCGCGTAAAAGAAAACGATTTTCGCGCAGAATTAAGGGTCCAAACGAGATGGTGTAGGTTCAACAAAATGAAAAACAAACAAAAAAAAAACTGAAAAAACCGGAGACTTTAGGCAAGAAGGGCGACACACTAAAAGTTTCAACATAGCTTGGCACAGCTTTGAGACTTTTTAGTGTGACTAAAAAGCTTTGTTTGAGGCTTTTTAGAAACCGTGATTGCAGGCAAAAACGACGATCGTCCTTTTTTCAGGCAGTCTCAGTTTCTAAAAACTCTCAAACAAAGCTTTTTAGTCACACTAAACGATCGTCCTTTTGCCTGCAGTCCCGGTTTCTTGTTATGTTTAATTTTCGCGCCGAAAAGCACGCCAAAGTGACGTCACGTTTTTTTTTTTTTGAAGTGACGTCATTTCCTGTTTATTTTTTGTTCCGCCGGAAATGCTATCACGACACATAGATGGCGCTAGCGAAGCCACAAGAGCCGCCATTTTTTCGACACGTGGGCTTCGATGGAAGCTTCGCTACCATATGTACATATACCTTGGCGGGTCTGCGTCTTGTGCTAAGCAACTTCGCTGGTCATCCACCTTCCCATAGTAAAATGGCTTTTTTTTTTTTTTGGAAATTGCGATTACCCTTTTCGTGAGTGCGCGCTCCGTCCAGTATAGCTGCTCCCAGGCCGCCGTAGTTTTGGCACGCCTTTGAGCATGCATCGAATACGTGCGCCGCGTCAGTGTTGGGCGCGTGTACTCGGACGTAAAACTATTCGAAACGAGCGCGGCCTCAGCGGTCGGCGTGAACTCGGATCCAGTAACACGTTTCGCGCAGAAAGCGAATGCCCAAAAAGGTGCCGGCGGACAGTGTTGCTCGATGAGCTTTCGAAACGTGCCATTTATTTTCCGTGCGTTTGGAAATGGAACAGCCGAACTTGAGGAGACATCCGCTAAACGTTTAACAACAAATTTTAAAGCGTGCTGATCGCTACGAACTTGATAAACCGCGGCGACACTGTCAATACATTATACAAAATACAGTCTGCATACAGTCTGGTGTGTTTCTTACTTGTACGACCTTTCTGTCACATTGGTCATGTAAGAGGTGTCATTATACACGTTCGAAGTCTACATATAAAGGAAGCAGACACGCTTCGATTATGCTTCAGGCTTGTCCGCAGACAACCCTGTCATTGTGTCTACAGCGCACACAGTGTCCTATGATGTGTGGATATCATACAAAGGGTACACGGCGACAACTCTTTGTGGCGATGCGGTCATAGACACGGGATTGCGTGCTTGAGATACGGTTAAAACTGGGCAAACGCACTCCTCACCCCATTCGCGGAGATGCAGCAGAAGAGTTTCTCTGAGCTTCCCATGGACCAGAATGATCAAATAGTATAGAGTCGTAACTATTCTCTCCCGCGGATTGCAGCATAACATCGAGCTGTGAATCTAGATATGGTCACTGACTGGACGAGGGGTGCCGGGTACCACTTTCTGACGCCCAGCCTCCAGCATTTTTCCGTTGCCTTTCACCGTTCTTTGGTTGTGCATCTATGTACAATTCATGGCCTCTTTCGACCCCCCCCCCCCTTTTCTTCCTTCCCTCCCCGCCAAAGGAAAAAAAAAATTATGGTTGAGCACAAGTACTCGAGTCAAATATTTCTGCAACCGATTCATGCGTAGTTTTTCTATCTTTTTATTCACATAGTTATTTTTAGCTGTATTTTGCTTTTTTTAATTTCCATGATAATGGCTCATAATATCAAATATTGGGAAACTTCGCAGTCCCGGGAGAAACTATGCTTCGTCCCATTTTACTATGAACTATATCCAGTGAAAACCCACGTTGGATATTGCTCCAACGTGCGATTTCTCGGGACAATAAACCACGTGGAATCTAACTTGCTTACCATTTGACCTGGTGGCCCGTAGCTTTGAGTGTACTCCACTGTAGGGCTATATAAAGTACAGTGATCACTCTCACAAATGCCTCTGAGACGTAAAGAAGGGGTTGTTTCTTTCGAAGGGCGCTGCCTTACTACAGGAAGACAGCCTAGAGAGCCTAGACCTTAGACATCATTTGCAATTTAATAGCGGACACCTCCTAAGCCGATCGGTTGCTCATGCTCCAGCGTGCGTTGTCCCGTGGTGAAGTGGATATCAGGCGAACATGCTAAGCCAAGCTTGGAGACGCTCGCACATGATCGATGCTTGCGCTCAGCCCGCAGCTTGTATTTACTGCGAGAAACTGAGACAGGGAGGTTAGACGCAATGTCTAGCTGTTTGGTCTCTCCTCTCTGTTTGGCGTTCGAACGCGGGACACTGCGCGAAGAGCAGACAACTCTCCTGATCCCTCTGATTAGAAGGAGACAGCGGGTGGAGACAAAGGCATTTAGCCTTGACGTCTACCCCCTAATCGTTCCGATCAGAGCTCGGCGCTGTGAGCTCCTTGCGCGCTCTCATCCCGCCCCCTCCATCAGTTTCTCACCGTATACCAGGGTCCATAAGCTTCGTGACCCTGATCGAGCCGTTGGAAGTACTCTCAAATCTGGGCATACTAAGACGGATGGATGGATGGATGAATGGATGAGGCTGAACCCCTTGAATCGGGCGGCTGCTTGCGCCACCTAGCCAGTGGCCATCAAGTGGAAGCGCCATCCAGTGACCGAGCCGGGAACTACTCACGTTCGCTGTCATTCGGTGCCCCGGTGCCTTGTTGCTCCGTCTGCTCCGAGTTTAGCGGTCGAACAAGTGGAGACGCCGAATAACTCGAGCGTGTTTTATTCTCATTGTACGGGCTTTTTATTTTATGTTACTCTCCTTTCTTTTTATTGTATGCCGCCGTTCACTAGCTGTCACTTGGGCAAGGGTTAGCAAATTTTATGTGGCGGAAAGGTGCGTCAAATTGTCACGTGATTAACATTGTTTTCCAAGTTTCATTACAGGTTAACAATAAGAAAACGACAAAGTATAGCGAAAAGCAAAACAGACGCAACGTTCTTCCCACGCACTTCTAAGAGTGTTGAAGACTGGTGTCCGTTCAGTGTATTAATTCTTGCGCTAGTTTCATAAATACACATTCTAAATCTGGGTCATAACACTTTGTGTACGTTTTTTATCTTCCACGTTTAATGTAACACTTTGTTTTGGTCATATCTGTTCTGTGAGATCTTCCAAATGATTTCTGACGCTATTTACTTGTATTGACGTATTGATGGAACACGTGACCTATTAAAACAAGCAAGTGACACATTAGAAGGATCGCGCGACGTACTGAAGAAGGAGCGAGCTATGGGCGAAAAAAAGGCAGCTCAGTGATATCAATCCTATCTTCCAGATGGTGGTTCTACTGTACTGGAATGCAGTCACCAAAGCGTGGCATTGTATGTGCATCGTGAATTTACCTTCGATCGGTTCAACTAGAATCGTGCAAAGTACGTAATGCACTAAGGCTGAGGAAGCTGAGATAAGAACCCCAAGATTTCATGAGTAAGAAAGCGGTATTGGAGACCCCATATGGCGTACGTTTAATATGTAATTTAAAAGTCACTGTACTGTATGAAAGTATGGTTGGTAACTGTATAAATATAGTTGGTAACGGGTTCAGAACCCAGTAGATGCTCAACCTTCAGCACCCGCTCTTTTCCTTCCGTCGGGCTTTGGTTGCACGTGCGACAAAGCGTAATGAACGGTAAAAAGCTCGCACGCTATGCAAAGTATCTACCGGGTCTTTAACCTCTCGTCGACTACAGATATCCCAAAATAGCATAAGCTTGTTCAGTAAACGCCGGGATACGCATGTTGCCCATACCGCGCTGAACGCCCTACGTACGAATGCGAGCGACGACATCAGCTGACCTTCAGCTCTTTTTCAATCACTGTGTCTTAACGGCTAAAGTACCAGCGTTATCACGCTTAGCATAAATGACAAAATACTCATTATTTAAGTGGGGTCGACCGAAGTGTTGCGCTATAAGATACTTTAGATACAAGGCGGACATTTTTCACGTGTTTGACAGCACAGTCCTAAATAATCACTCAACTGCAGTCATGATAAGCTGGCGTATACAGCCTCTTTTGCATAACGAGTTAGTTCTGACAGCGGTATTCATGCTTCATAAATTTTCGAGAGGTGCCTAGGAAAAAGGTGGGTCATTATGTTGACTTTGGGGCGTATCGCACACCTGTCCAAGATCGATTTGATAATGGTCTTTGGAGATTGAGTATTGAGTGCGCGGCCAGATATGCCGTCGTGATTACTTTGTTTTATCTAGCACACTTGGAAGCGAATTTCTGGACGCGGTTTCGTACCTACCAATGTATTTGGGCACGTGCTTGTAAGGCGGCGTGGCGGGGGTTCAATGCTGCCGATCTGCCGTGATCTACTACACGCGGCAATCAAACCTTCGACAACACTAGAATGCGTCTGGAGTTAGGACCGCCTCATAGCCAGCCAACTGAACGTTAAGCTCCTAGGGCGACAGAAGAGCTCAATGGAAGCTCTTCTCTCATCCGTGGAAATGCTCTTTAGTGCCAGCTTTGGTGTACATGCAACTTGTACGCTCACCTGTCTAGCGGCTGCCAAGCTCGAAGGCCCAAAGGCCGAGGTGGGCCGAATTCCTGTCTTTTCACGACCGTTTTGGCGAGAACCAAGCTAATCAGGCTTGTCGCGTCCCGCCAAGGGCACTCCGTTTACTATCTACACTCTTTTAAGTTACACTGAGCAACGGTCAACGTTCCAGCACGTGTGAAGCGGCCATCTCACGTCGCTACCCTTCGGCGCCAGCGGGTTCTCGCGGCTCCCCGCACTTTAAAAAAAGTCAATCAGCGCAACGTACGGAAGCAGCTCAGCGAATGACGATGCCGAAACATATGTTTAGGCCAAACAACGCAGTCTGAGTTGTGACATTAAGCAATGCAAAACGTCACGCTTGCATTGCTTAATGTCACAGCTCAGACTGCGTTTTTTGGTCTAAAGATATGTTTCGGCATTATCATTCGCTGAGCTGCCTCCGTAAGTTGCCGCGATTGACTCTCCGAGTGTTGTGCGGGAAAGAAGACCCACGGTTTTTTTTAGAGTGATGCATCACTGCCGGGGGGCATTTTTGTTTTTTGTGTTCTGCCAACGGCTGGTACGCGTGCTTTGTCATGCCGAGGATTCTCTGGATATATGCCCCTTCAGGATCCAGCAAAAAAACTCGTAAAAATCGAAAGCCGAGCCCGGTTTTTCAAGAGTTAGAAGTATCGGCACCCAATACTTCCGAAAGCAACAGAGTAACCGAGAATCGAGATGATCCATTCATGAAGTAGTGGCACGTACCACGCGATCAGCCAATGACGTGCCGCTTATGCCTTCGGTTCCGTCCTCTTCGCTTTGTTTGGTGTTTAGTGATTATTTTGGGTCAAACGGTTGTGACAAAGCACAAACACATAATAATCTAGCGTTAACTCATTTGTTTAAAGCTCTAGGGGTTTTTTTTTAGAGACCAGAAAACTAAAAAATTACGTTCCAGGTTTAATTGAAGAAAAGAAAAGGTGGAAGTTCTCACAGTTGAATCTATATCCCTTCTTATAAGCATCTTTTTACATTACTCACAACGCTCGATGTTTATGATGCGTTTTTGATAAAAGCTCGCATCAGGGAGGTTCCTTTAAGAAGACGGACAAGTCAGCGCCAAAGTCTCTATTCCGCCTTTTGTAGCCGTCGGCGACTTTCGATCGGGCGGCTAGCTTTTCGACAGAGGGGACTTCGGCCGCGATGCGTTCGATGCCGCCGATACGGGTCGATGTTGCCATTGATTTCAATCATCCTCTTCCCGTTTTCGAACCCCCTAAGAAACGAACTGCCTCGGGACAGATGCGAAGAAGCCTCCCCGCTGCTTCTAACGCTCAAATGTGGACGGCCATTGTTGTACGACGAATATCAGAGGAGAAGAAAGTAATTTGTTTTGTGTGTGTTGGGAAACCTAAAAGTAGTCAGCCCCGCGTCTGATGACTCCGCTGGAGTTGAGGAACTTAGCCGGTGCAGAACCATCGTTAATCTGGGGTCTTTAACATTCATCACGCAAGTGGGAGACACGACCGTACGCCGGTAGGACGATCATACAGATCGAGAAGGGCAGGTCTGAGGATTCGCAACTTTCAGCGATGGTTGGATGATCGGCTTCACAAGAAAGATGCTTGCCAACACCTTCCTGACGTGAAAAAATAAACTAGGGTTCTAATATTGCTCGTACATAGTAAAACTAGAATTACGCATGCCTTGCAGATCCAGCCTCGTGCTGCTGTTCTACGGCGATCATCCAGATGACAGCCATTTTGATAGGCACCAGTGCGCCCCCTAAATGTCGTGAAAGTTGCGAATAGAACCCAGGATCGCTGGGTTCAGCAGCGCGAGCTTTCGCTTTACGGGCTCAGAGCTCCAGCACGTTGACACTATGCGCCAACGATTCCCCGAGCAGGAAGGACAAAGCCGAGCTACTCTTATTGCAGCCATTATTCACGGACAACTAACAATGTCATTTGAAGAGCGCCGTTTGCTTTCTTGGAGGCAATCAAAGTGGCATTGGAGGTCGGGAGAGCAAAAACTACTAACAATTGCTCGAAAATAGTTTTTTCTTCTTTTCTTTTAAATTAAGGCCGTTAAACACACCACTTGACTTAGATGCAGACTGTGTTTGCATTCGCCATGGCCAGTTTCAGTCGGTCGACATCTCAAGCAGATAAGGAGGGGTCAGTAATAGCAGCTCTAATTTTTAGAACGCAGAAGTCATGTCCAATTTCTAGACGTTTAAGCTCTAGTACGCTAAAGTTTCACTTTCTTCCCCTCGAAAGCTGAAAAAATTTACCAACATCATAATTTTTTTTTACGTGACATGATTACATGTATGGCTGAGGCTGCTTAAAGCCCCCAGCTCCAATTGTCTTGAAATTAAGATACTAGAAGAAGGAAATCAATTGCATTTTCCCCAGATCTGTCCCTTTTTTCGATAAAACATGACTGATGCTTTTTAAAACGTAATGAAGAAACAATTTTTAATTATAGCAACAACTTACAAGCCACCATCGATAATATTTTATTACTTTTTCTTCGAAGCAGCCAAATTTAATTGTCATCAAATCTAGTCGTGTAAAGAAATTATCAACTTTTCCCGCCAGGTTTGACCTAAGCGGCCGTAGAACCGGCGCGAAGTCATTTGATCACTAGCTGGTGATGCGCGTTTAAAGAACCAGGTTAAAAGTCGTATACTGCCCTGGCTGAATTTGGCCTCTCAAAAAATCGCCTCATTTGATGACAAATTAACGTCACATACCCAAAACGTTCACGCAACCAAGTTGACTTGTACTCAAGTGAGAGTATGCAGCCCCAACTAACTTAGTAGGCCCTAGTGAGTATCGGTAAAACTAGACAACATGCTGATGCCGCATTCAGATCATCTTCGTGATGTACTGTAGACCTTCTGATAAGGTAAGCCTAAGGAACCAGACGAGCTTCTATACATAGTCCGAGTTCCGACGTAGAAATCGTAATTAGTAATTGAACCTTATTAATTTAAGATAAAACTTGCGCAATGCATCAGGGATTATAATCGCGAGCGGCGGCTGGAGTTCCGAATATCAAAACTTCAGCCCTCCGCTCGCCCCCTCACGGACGGACGAAGAACCAGAGAAGCGGGGACGGCGATGGAGACGGTGGCAGAGACTGTCAACCTTGGTTTCCACTGTTCCCGCAAGGGGCCGGTCGGCGTGTTCGCGCATCGTGCAGTTGTAACGAAAGAAAAAAAAAAGCGATTGTGTTAAAACAAGAATTGTTGTGTACCGCTTGGCAACTTTTAAAATAAATTTGCTCGTTTCCTTAACGCACATCAACATCTCTGTTGCCGGTGATATGTTCATTTGTAGCCAAATAAATTAATTTTAGCACACTGGCCAGCGTCAGCACGAGGGCGCACGGGAAATCCTGGAGAATCTATCTCCGTCTCTCCCGCCATCTTGGCACTATTGCAACGCCATCTATGGGGCGTTGGAGCTACAAATAGATCGAGCGTTGACGCACAATATTTTTTCAGCGGTGGGTTATTTTTATTCTATCTGTTAAACCGAATTTACACAAGAAAAAAAGACGATTTGTAGCCTCTTTGGTAGAATATGAAAACGATAAGTCATTTTCATGAATCAAACGTGGGACTTTACATAATAAATCACTGAAACAAGTGCCAGGAATAGTCAACGAGCGTTCAAACACAAGGAACAAGTTCGCTCAAAAAAATACTGCAGAGCACTTTTTTACCGCTTTTTTTTTTTTACGCGCATAACCAAACACATTGACCGGAATAAAATTTGGGTAGATGATAAAGCGTCTTGCTTTGCTTCACCGCTAGAGCGCTTTGTTTCCTCTAGGCGACTGCAAACCAGATTTTAGTTTCTTTAACTCGGGGGCAGGTAAACTTTCTTTTTCTCTCTTGCCCGGTTTCCGACCGCTGCGTATTTGTTGTAAGCACTGCGGCGAGAATTTAAAGAAATAAAATGCAAAGCAAAAAAAGAAGAAAACAAAAAAAAAAAGAAAGACGTTTACAATTTTCTGTAATGCGATATTAGAGCGCACTTCTTGAGGAGGAAGAGAGGAGAGTACGGTGGGGAGGGTATACCCCTCCTCTCCCTCCGTACCCTCCCCTTCTCCTCTCCTCCTCCGCTCCCATTTTGCGGGAAATTCGTGCTAAATTTCCCGCGAAATTTAGCAGGGAAATTGTCCCACTAAAGTTAGCGGGATATTTAGCAAAACTTTAGGGCAGACATTTTGCGAAAATTTCCCCGCTAAATTTATCGAGGACATTTTCCCATAATGCAACGCGCGCGGTTACGCCGACACCAACGACGACGGCGACGCCGCTCAACCCGGAAATGGGAGCCTTAGAGCTGCGCTCTAAAATAATCACAAGAAGAAGAAGGAGAAGAAGACGAAGGAGGAGAAGAAGAAAAGGAAGAAAATGATGATGAAAGAGGAGGAGAAGAAGAAAGAGGAAGAGGTGGAGGAGGAGGAGAGTGAGAAGAAAAAGGAGCAGGATTAGAAGGAGAAGAAGATACAGAAGAAGAAGGAGAAGAAGAAGAAAAAGGAGGAGAGAAGGAGGGGGAGAAGGAGGAGGATAATGAGGAGGAGGAGGAGAAGGAAGAGAAGGAAAATGAGGAGAATGAGGAGGAGGAGAAGGAGAAGGAGCAGGAGAAGAAGAAGGAGGAGAAAAAAAAGAAGGAAAAGAAAGAAAAGAAGGAGACGAATGAGAAGGAGAAGAAGGAGAGAATGAGAAGGAGAAGAAAAAGATCATCAAAATTTACCTGCCGTAGAAGTCACGTTTTTAACAGCGACCGGATTTCTTGCCTTAACATACGAGAGTAAGCAAAAAATAAAATTAGATCTGTAACAGGAAACTGATTCATTTCGCAGAAACCCCAACACTGCTTCCTTTCCACATTAACAATAGACCCTTTCACAAATTCAGTGCCATCTAGTGACTCAAATATCAGTCTAAATTTTAGTATGCTAATGGCGGTTAGAATGTGGTACATATTCGTCAACGGCAGACGTGCGAAAGTTGCGGTTTTCTTCGCTGCACAGTTATTTTTCTATTTGTTTCAGTTGCGACGGTGTGTACCACTCTGTACAAGGCACTCGGTGGAGTCAAATTCTTGATAAAGTTCACCATATTCTATGGCCATGAGATGTCTGGGGCGTGCCGAAGCCAAGCATTCCAAGGTTTTACATGACACCCTCAAAGGCGTAGCGCGTAGAAGCTTATACGTCTCGTCACGGTAACATAGGAGAATAATCCAGCGAACTAACGTCTGGAATTTTCAGGCTCCGCTTCGGTATTCTTTCTCCACCAGTCATCAAAAGAACGCCATTAGCATGTACAGATAATATGAACTTAAATGATTATAGTTATTGAAGTTGCCAGACAAAATTTCGAAAAGGGTCTATTGAGGAGATTCGTAGTCTACAAACACAGCTTATTCTGTCCGACTACGCTGCTGGAGAAACCGGAAACAAAGAGCTGCAAAAGGTGCACCACGAGCTCACACACGTGGCAAAATGAAACGTTGTCCACTTGCAAAGACAAAGTCGTCTTTTTAGCATTTATCCGTGACAATAACAGCAAGTGCTTAGCAGGGCTTAGCTACGAGCTTTGAATTAATGATACCAATAATCTTTATTTTTTGACAACCATTGATCACCATACGAAGACGTTCTTTATTATATATTTTATAGAATGGTAAACTTTTTTATATTATTCGTTTTACAACGACCAAACATCCCAAGTGAAAACAAATATATGAAATATTTCAAAACTATATACATAAACGTATGGGATAATACGAGAACTCATGTGATCCTTATTATAGCTCATATATATATATATATATATATATATATATATATACATATATATATATATATATATATATATATATATATATATATATATATATATATATATATATATATATTTATATATATATATATATATATATATATATATATATATATAATCTTAGAGATGGAAACTCCGTCATAAACGTGACCTGTGCCTCTACAGCCGTGGTTCATATCAGACGATATTTCGGGTCTGTCGTCTATATTTAGGAATTCCGAGCTGTCGAATCGTATCGAAATAAATAGCTTCCTTTTGCTATATATTCTTTTACTTATCGCGCGCGATTAAACATATTTTAGTTTAAAAACAAAAACAAAAATCTTTACAGTGCGCCGGAAATACCCAGGACAGCCTGTCTTGGGACGTTGATAGTTTCATTCCACAGGTGATATTCTGCGAACGCGGGCGACACATTTCTTACACCGGCGAAATTTCCCCCGAGGTTTGATCATTTTGACGCGAGGAAACCAAAACACCACCCCAAAAAAGAAAAAAAAACGTGTCAATTTCAGACGCAATGTTCTGTTCGACCTCAAGATGAACAGATACGAACGCAGGCACGAAAACACGCATATTCGGAACCGCGACGTCACGGGTCGTAGGTTTCATCTACGACCGGTGTGTGTATCGCGCTCTCAAACGTTCCCCCTCGATTTCCCCCTGATGATGTCATTGAAGTGTCGTTCTGCCGCCGGTCGCGATCCTGACGGTGTGACAGCAGAGTTAGACACCTGTGACAGACACCTGTTCTTTCGCAGGTCGCTCTCCAGCTTGACAGCCCACGGAAGCTCCACCAGCTAGGTGTAGGGAAGTCGCGACGACAGCAACACTCGCGTTCGGAGGTACTTTTTTACCTAGACTTCTAGCATCAACCTTCGCGACATCCGACAGCAGGACAGTAAAGATTCTGTTTTGTTTTTTGTTACCACTTCGGGACCACTTCTATAATGTATGGGGGAATAATTGAACGCTAAACGCAACAATCGAAGACGCGTTCGAGACACCATGGTTGTGTTCCAAAATTTGCTCTATCCGACTCCGGAGTAAAGTTTTCGCACCTTGGCGTTTCAAAACTTACTCACGCTTACTCGATGACGTCAGAGCTCGCGTTCCAGAAGTGGGTTGTTTACTCCGGAGTAATTACTCACGCTACCCTCCTCGATTGGGGGGGTAACGCCGGATCAAATCGAGTAAATACATCACATGATCTGTTCATCGTCTGCTTCCTGCGCCGACAGCCGTCAAAGCTCGTTTGCTCCGTTGGCTTTGGCGACAGACGTTCGAAATAACAAAAAATGAGGTGCAGCCATTTACGTGTGGTTATTGCGATTTGCTGTTTTCAACGCAGGAATTGATTGCACCACATCCAGACCGCGCACCTTCCCAAGGGAAGGTATACTTGTTATTATCAGAGTGCGAGCGTAAGCAGGAGCTTCTCCGCATCCTCGTCCTCGGCGTTGGAGAGAACTCCGTATTCTTACGTTAAAAGATTTGTTCGAACGCCGTAGATAATGCGGAAGTTTTTTTGTTTGTTTTTTTCTCCGCTTGTAAAGCAGTGAAGGCATCGAAGATTTTATGTACACGATCAGTCAACAACCCCACCGCATCTCCCTCCCTAATAAATTGTCTATAGCGGTTTCGATGTGCACTCGGTGATTTTATAATCATATTCGCGTCAAAGCGAACGTAAGTTACATATTACTGCTGAGAAAGCCCCATACGCTCTACTGCTACACCGTGTGGAAGCAAATATACGCAAAACGTAATCGGTGTTAATGGACCTTTTCCGAGAAGCGTTCTGCGCACGCGCGAGCACTCGATGCCAAGCGGCGGAAGTCGGCACTAGAAATCGAGGACATTCAGAAGGAGGCTGTGAATCAGCAAGTAGAACACGTAATTGCAACACATATTTAATTGTGTTACACAAAAAAAGAAAGTGGACGGAAAGAAAAACATGACGTTTGGGTGGACGCCACAGATCCCCCTCTTTAGAGTCGCCTTGGGCACGCGCCGCTGCTCGGAGAGCGAAGAAACTGGTAGCGTAGCTCCCATTATCGATTGGTAGCGCAGGTAGGTCACTTCCTCGATTTTTAGTTCGTGCAGCCACCGCCTGGTGCCGTCGGTATGTGAAAAAGGTCCATTACGATGAGTTGAGTCTGTTCATGGCACCTGGACTAGACTTACAGCGATCGTGCAGATTAATCAAAACAAAAATGTAGATGTCTAACTGAGAGGAATAAGTAATTTTTATCTCAATATACAGCCCAAAAGGAAGGTGAGCAAAAGGAGCTGGTAGAGCCATCTCAGAAAACACCGCGTCGTTACTGTCAAAGAAAAACTTCGAAGCGGTTAACATTATCGTCTCTATGTGGTTTCTGATCAGCCGTCGCCCGAGACGAAGCCAATCCGCGTAGTATCCAGGTGATTATCCCGGTCGTTCCAAAATCGAGTCGCGGATCGTTTACTCGCGATGTCACGTGGTATTACCCGCTGACGTATGAGACAGGTTACTCGGGTAAGATTTGTAACATAGCCCATATATAGCGACACCAATGTTCGGTGCGTACGCCTATGTTGCGAGGCCTGATCGACGCACCGAGCGCTCACTTTTACGAGCCGAAGCATACTTTACTCCTAATCACACTAAATAAGCTACGCTTCAGAATAACTACGCTTGGCCATGTTGTGGCTTAAAATCATAGTTGCCAATTATCTGAAGCTTTATCTGAAATCACAGGAACGCTTTTCTGCCCTCCACAAATGTTTAAACAGTTGGGGACAGAGCAAAGCAATATTACATGAGCTTCCTAACACTGGATCTAATGCTGGGAAAGTCGCACTTTTGAGCCATGACGATCGGCAGTTGCGTTTGCCCTGCACAAGCCCCAAAATGGCGGCGCCCACAACAATGTCGTGGAGCGGAGTGCCGATACTCTAAACGCAGCTCATTTAGTGGCTCTGTTTACTTCGTTTCACATTAAAGGGAAGGTGAAGAGGTTCTTCAGTAAAAACAAGAAAGAGGTTAATTCTGGCGTATTTTTATCCTGTGAATCTGATTATCACGTTCATTTTTTCCGAATATGTAACTAAACGCGCGAAAGCGCGAAAAAGCTCCGTCCAGTAGTCGTGTCAAATTCAGATCTTTCGGCCGCCAAGTGCATGCCGCTCGTGTGGGGGAAGTGCGTGTAATTGAAACATTGTCAGGTATATTCCCCCGACCTAACACCAGTCGTGACAGATTTTTTTTTACCTTTTTTTATAGCAGGAGTGCGCGTACATAGCTTTGATAGGCGCTGAAAACGCGCAATGGCTAGGGATTTCGAAAAACTCCTAATATGACAACCCGCTCTGGGAAGGAGGGGCTTCAGTGGTACTTTGAAAATGATTTTCCGCAGCCTCCGTACACCCAATTCAAAAATATTATCAATATTCCTGATCTTGGAGGCCACATGAAGACAATTTAAGAGTTTTTTTCTCAAATATGGAACCGCTTCAGTTTCGCTTTAAGTCAGACCACAGCCGACCCTACAATCCAGTGCACCTATAAAGCCCCTCGATGTGTTTACGCTTGTCTTGCAAGTGGCGTTAAAGGAACCATGAAATGACCTTTTTACTTTTGCCAGATAACTTTTACATTAAACCGTAAATGTTCACTGAATGCCAAACAGGCATTCGTTTTCGTCTCGGTTTATCAACTTCTACACAAAAAATTAATGAAATATCGACTTTTTCTTTCTCTCCAACTGACCGCAAAACAAGCTGCGGCGTAATTTTGACGGTCGTGACGTACCATGTTTCCAGAACCCGAAGCTCTCTAGGCAGTAGGAGAATGGGAGCGTTAGCGGCGGCGAGTTGGCGGTGTGCCGGTAGGTTTTATTGCGCTGATGGCGCTGATGTCACCGACGTATTTTCGGAATCGGCGCCTCTCATCGCCGGGATAGGCATGGAAACATCGCAGCTGAGCGAAATTCAATGAGATATGTTGCGCTACAGCGACAGCATGGACTAGTCCCATACGCCGGTATGCCTGTTGGGAAGTGCGGCGAGTCGTCCGGTGAAGACTCCAGCCCAACTGTCATTTTTGGTAAAAGGCGGCCCGTATCAGTCATTTGCAAAGCGACGTAGATGGAAACAAATTGCCGCGGCGTTTTTCGCTGCCTCGGAGATGCAGGAGCGAGCAGACGTTAAAAAAAAATACGTTTGAACTACGACAGTCTCAGCAAGAGCCACATAAATACCTGTTCACACTCGGAGCGGACGCGCGCGTTTGATGGAAGTGCTGTATTCGCGCTGTTGGTAAGCGCTTCGGGACCGATCTTTTACGATTGCAACTCGATACTGACGTGACACTCGGCAAAGGAAGGTTGGACCGGCATTGCACGTAGCTCCCACGAACTGTAATAGCTCGACAGTGACGTGCAGTCGTGTCAGAATAAAAATGGCATACTAATAACAAAGTGTACATACCGTGTTACGAAGGTAATCCATACGGCGTTTATTTATACTCTATATCACACAAAACAAGATAGAATCGACGAGAGTCCCTTTTCGACGACAGTGTTCGTCAACACTACCTCGGAAAACAAGGGGAAGAGATCGACCTCACCTCTTAATCTAAAATTAAGGTCAGCGATCAAACTATAATACGGGAAGGGTCCGCAAGGGTCGCGCGGGCATATTCCATTCAGCACGCCAGCCGGTCGTGGGCAGATGGTCTTGGCCAAGTACCGTTGAAGCAACGCTGTTCCGAGTCGGAGTGCCTGCTAGGCCTATCCGCCGAGCTTGCTTGGTCGGAGCCGGTGGATTCGTCGCCGTTGTAACTTTTCTCGGGTGTTTGTGGATCCAGCGTTCTTGTTCGTCGTGGTCTGTTTCAAGTACTTTTTTTCTTGCTGCTTGAACTCGGGACGCGCGAGAAGAACACGTAGAAAAATAAACGTTCTTTGGTCGTCGCGAAGTAGTAACTGAGCGACGCTGTCGGCCCGGTCGGCCCTACTGCGCAGGTGCAGTAGTAGCTTCGTTTACCACACGATAGATGGCGCTTGATTCTCAGCATTATCAAATTTGGCAAGTTTCGTCACATCTCTAATTATGCTACAAATTGTGGATCTGAATATTATTTAACAAAACTTTTAAGAAACAGTCGCCGGCTATTTATTGTTTACGATCGCGTTGCTGGTGTGGTAGGCTCTTACCCAATAGGCGACGTGGATTCGGCTGACATGCTGCGATTCCGCGGATGCATCGCAGTGAAAAGGCAGAGAGCTTTCGAAGGCAAGAAGGCGCAAAAGAGTCCAGTTTTCTTTTAAAAGTTCTATTGCAAAGAATATTTTTTGGGTCCCTATTTTTGTGTTTTTGTGTTTCTTTTCACACCTTTTACGACGATCGGTAGATGAAATTCGATTTCAGAATCGTTTCATGGTCCCTTTAAATGCGCCAGTGAACGATGTCTGCGTCCCGAGCGGCCCTTGGAAGCAAATGGCGGTGCAGCACTACCAGAGTCTGTATATTGAGGAAGTTTGGTCAATGGGAGGCGCGGGAAGAGCCAGGCCATGCACCATACGCAGAAAGAGGGCTTGGCATGTTGTCTTTGCCAATCAGAATCCAAAAAGAATCCCCTAGTGGTGGTAGCGAGAAACAGTTTTAATCATAGCCATGTGGTTTTAATAAGCGGGTAAAAGTTAAATGTAGTAATCCGTCATGGTTGAAAATGGGGTGCACCAGAGCAGTGTATACAGACAGTTTGGTCAATGGGATCCGCGGGAAGAGCCAAGGCGTGTGCCAGACGCAGAAAGAGGGCTTGACATGCTCTCTTGGCCAACCAGAAGCCAAAACAAATTCCCTAGCGATGGTAGCTAGAAACAGTTTTAATCGTTTTAATAAGCGCGTAAGAGTTAAATGCAGTAACCCTTCATAGTTGAAAATAGGGTGCACGTGATGTTTCGATCATCATCATGCAGAAAGATGTAAGAAACGAATGTGCCGCTCAACTCTGTATTGCTCGGGCAGAGTGTGACCGCTCGGGCGGCAGATTCCTGGCTCTCATCACCTGGCGTACAGATTATGTCAATCGTTCCGCTAGTCACACTATTCCGCCATGATCTTGGATGACCGTGATTGAAATATCACGTGCACCATATTTTCAGTCACCGAGAGTTACTCCGATGCACTTATTATGTTTGTTTCTCGCAACCACCCCCAGGGCATTATTTCCTGCTTCTGGCTGGCCACATTCGAATTTGTGAAGACGTTCTGGACACACCCAGCACGCCTTCCGCCAATGGCATCTCCTAATTTGCGTCCTCTACTCCCAAATGAATGGCCAAACTTTCTGTATATACGGCTCTGAGCACTACCATTTTAAGCGAATGGCGACGGAGCACCCGCTTGTGGCACGTGTCTTGCGCGTTTCCACAACAATGGTTGGCGGAACTTGTAAAGCAGAACGCCTTTATCATTGGGCTTTAGATGAACACGGTCAAGCTACAGTGTTCTAGAATGCGGGGTAGTGGTGGGAGAAAAGTGGCTTGCGTGAGGCGTGTGTTGTAGATCGCGATAGGTGTTGACACCGGTGCATCGGCAGTAGGGTCAGTTAGTGCCACTAAATAAGCTACGCTTCAGAGTAACGACACTTGGCCATATTGTGGCTTAAAATCATGGTTGCCAGTTATCTGAAGCTTTATCTGAAATTACAGCAAACGGTCTTCTGCCCTCCACAAATGTTTAAGCAGTTCGCGACAGAGCAAAGCAATATTACATGAGCGTCCTAACACCGAATCTAATGCTGAGGAATTCACACTTTTGAATCATGACGATCGGAAGTTGCGTCTGCCCTGCACAAGCCCCAAAATGGCGGCGCCCCCAACAATGTCGGGGAACGGAGTGCCGATACTCTAAGCGCAGCTCATTTAGTGGCTCTAGGGTCAGTATAGTGGTGGTTGTGCGCGTGCACAGTGTGCACACGCACGTGCGGCGGCAAGTGCGGTCTGCTGCGACTTTCTGCTGCCCCAGAGCCGTGTATATACCATTCTAAAAAAGAGCGTGTGGCCGGTGCCATTTTGAGTGTTCGTGCGTATGGCGCGTGCTTTGCTCGCTTTCCGAAGCGACGAACACGCACGTGCTGGACTGTGAAGATCGCACGCTGGACTGTGATTTTGTAAACATTGGAAAGGTCTATAGAGAGAGTTTGGTCAATGGGAGGCGCGGGCAGAGCCATTGCGAGCACCAGACGCAGAAAGAGGGCTTGGCATGCTCTCTTGGCCAACCAGAAGCCGAAAGGAATCCCCTAGCGGTGGTAGCAAGAACCAGTTTTAATCATGGGTATATTGTTTTAATAAGCGCGTAAGAGTTAAATGTAGTAACCCTTCTTGGTTGAAAAAAGGGTGCACGCGATGTTTCGATCATGATCACGCAGAAAGATGTAAGAAACGAATGTGCCGCTCAACTCTGTTTTGCTCGCACGGAGTGTGACCTCTCGGACGGAAGATTCCCGGCCCTCGACGCCTGGCGTACGGATTATGTCGATCGTTCCGCTAGTTGCACTCTTCCACCGCCATTTTGGATGACCGTGATTGAAGCATCACGTGCACCATATTTTAAATCACCAAGAGTTTCTCCAATGCACTTATTCCGTTCGTTTCTCGCGACCACCGCCAGGGCATTATTTTCGGCTTCTGGTTGGCCACATTCGAATTTGTGAAAACGCCCTGGAACACGCCCAGCGCGCCTTCGGCCAATGGCGCCTCCTGATTTGTCTCCTATACGTCCCAATAAATGGCCAAACTCTCTACATATGCGGCTCTGTGCTGCCCTGTCGACCGCAGCGCAGCGATTGTTGTCTACACGCGGAGCCTCACAAGTTTCCATTGTCGAGTCGCGTCGGTCCAAACACTATTAGCCCCGTGCGCCACCGAAAGCGTCGCTGTGGTCGGCCTTCCACGATTGGCCGAACGCTGACTATGACGTCGGAAAGGGGATTTATCATCGACGGAAATAAGAGGAATGATAGAACTTTAATTTTGACGGTGTTGGCAGTGTTCCTTTGAGAGCGCAATGATTTCAAGCTTCCACCATGCTAATAACAAACACCATCGAACTTGTTGTTTGCAAGGAAATGACGTCACAAGGGGGAACCATAGGAGGGCGCCACCAAAACATCTCGCCGCTAATACTACACTGTGACTATACCCCGTATTCTAGTACATTAGAGTTTCTGTATAGACCCTTTTCATGTTTACAAACATGAACTGCCTCCTGCGTCCCAAGCAACTTCCGGTCGCTCCGTCTTTGAAAGTATGTCGAGCTTGCCTATGTCGCCAGTGCTAGAAAGCATAAACGCTACACGCACATCAAAGTTGGAGATTTAACGAGGGCCCTCGGCTGGTCAATTTAACGTCTTGGAGGAGGCAAGTTGGTTTACAAGAGTATTCGAAAATATTTATCATATCTGGGGGTTCTGCGTTCTTTTGGCGTTCACCTGGAGAATTGGTGGTTAAACGTTTCATCAACATTTCAAACAGCGGTGTTAGGGTGGGCTTTGTTCATACTTTTTATGAACCGGAAGTTCTCTGGGACGTCAAGGACTAGAAGAACTCCTGGTGGCGTTTGCCATGAAAAGGGTCTATAGGGTGTATTCACTGGCGGCCATATTTGTGTACGCGAATGCCGAGCGCGTGCTGGTGGCGAGCTTCCACAGTTCTTTTGCAGCTTGCATTACGCACCATCAAGATTGCCGGTGTTAGCAACCTATTAATGTGAGCTCGTTCTGAGCATGCGCTCTAAACAGCGCCCTCAAATACGGCGTCCAGTGAATACCCCATATAGAGGAACTCTATAGTACACTGTAGTCAAGCGGCACCAAACGTTTGATCATCGCGCCCCTCGTCGTCTTTGCGCCTTTGCCCTCACAGGCTAAACCAACGTAGTCCACGGTTCCGTGGACTACGTAGAATTAATTCTGGTCCGGCCATCGGCCATCGGCGACCGGCTGCTGGCTCTCGTGACGTACAAATTCGATCGGGTCACACGGGTCACGGAATCCTATAGCGCGCAGACTACGGCACAAACACTTTCGAGTGTGACGAGAGTCAGTCCGTCGCTGATGGCCGGACCAGAGTAAAACCTCGAGGATTCTTTGGTACCGTCCCTGTGTACTCGAATGCGACACAAGGCGACGAGACCCGGTATTAGCCGGCCAAGCCTGGACAGCCACCGCTAGCCACGCCGACCCGAAGGACGATCGGAGCCTACACAGGCAAGTCATCCTAGTCATGGATAGAACGTTCTATCTCGTTGCAAATGCAATCACCAGCGTGAAGAAGAGGCGAGCCCCGGTGCTAAGTGCTAAAGCTTTGTGGATTGTAGACGTACGACGTCGTTCGAGCTTTGGTGGAAGTTAAAACATCCGGAGATGTCAGCTTCGAGGAACTTGTGTCTATCCTTGGGGCACATTTCGACCCTCGAGCCTCGGAGCTGTACGGCCCGTACAAGTTCCAGCGTCGTGACCAGAGAACCGATGCGTCAACAAATAGTTACGTTGCGGCACTGAGCAGTTGGCAGCAGACTGGAACATTTGGAATTACTCAGGCCTCAAGTGCATTCTCCAGATCGTCATCAGGCATCGCAGCCACAGGAAACGATCCATGCCGATTTCGCCGGTCTACTGGACGGTAAAATGTTCTTAATTGTCGTCGACGCTTACAGCTTGTGGCAGAAGGTACGCCAAATGCGGAGCGTTCAATCAAATTTTGTCATCGAAGAGTTCCGGAACTTATTCGCGACATTTGAATTGCCAGAAAAGTTGGTCACGAATAGCAGTACGTCGTTCGAATCCCATTAGACAAAACTGATCTTCGAAAGCAACGTAATCCAACACATCAGCAGTGCACCGTGCCATCTGGCAGCAAATGGCCAGGGCGAAAGAATGGCACAAGAGACAAAACTAGCGCTTGCCAAAAATAAAACAGGCAGCCTGGCACCTAGGCTTCTTTGGTTTTTGATCAAGGAACATACGACCACAACTGTGACGACAGGAGAGATGCCAGCTATGACGACGTTTGTCCGGCAGTTAAAAGCTGAAATCACTAGCCGCCCTCTTATTGACAAGGGAAGGAGAACAGAAGAAACGGAATCTTGGTCTTCCAGGAAGCTTTTCCTTGGCCAAAACGTCTATGTGAGAAACTTCACAAGAACACTACGATGGATGCCAGGAAATGTCACAAAGAAACTTTGATATCTCTCATGGCTCGTTGCTGCCGAACGAGGTACAGTTCGGCAGCACGAGGACCACAATAACATACGAGCTCAAATCTTCTAATCGCTGAGACCTGTTCTCATGATAGCTGCGTGAAGCCGTCTCAAGATCTTCTATCACGGTGGAAAATTCCCATCTGTGTTGAGCCGTCTACAGTGAACGTTAAGCAGAATGCGTCGAACCCAGCGGCCCTTACAAATCCCGACTCACGCAGCGTTCACTGATCATCCAGAGCTCAACGCCTGAGACAGCTCCCTGAACAACAAGGTGACTGTCTCTAAAAGGGGAAGAAGTGTCATGTCTTGGTTTCAGTTTAGATCACGCAGTGAACAAAGACGGCGATCGGGGCGCACGGTCCAAGGAATCCGAGCGAACCGGCACCCTCGGGTGTGACGAGAGCCAGCCGGTCGGTAAAGGCCGGACAAGAGTAAAGCCTCAAGTATTTGGCGGCACCTCTCCTTTCTGCTTGAATACGACGAAAAGTACAATAACATTTTTCTTTAGATACCTAGAGTATATTTCAGAATAATTAATATACTTTGAAAGCGCATATTTTGTTTTATTAAAGTACACAATTAGCGTACTTTTTAGTGTATTCCTCTTCTTTTTTTTTTTGCCAGAGAATATAAGCCCCGAGAATGCTTTAATCAGAGGGAAAATGGCACCGAGAGAAAGCCGAAATTATGCGCATCTCGGCTTAATTAAGCACACAGCGACCGCTCTTCTCGACGAGCGAGTTCAGAAATCCCAAGATGGAGTAAACAACGCGAGCGAAGCGGTGCGGATTATGAAGAGTTATAAAAAAGAAATCTTTCCAAAAGACGAGGCCATCTCAAACAGCCGTGCAAAAATTATCGCACACGCAGTTGCCAACACAATCCTTGACTGCGTACGTCTGTCACGCGTGCGTCATTATGTGTATGTCCAAAAAGAAAAATACGATTCATTTTTGCAGTTTTTAAACAATGGCAAGAGAGTGGGCAACCGGATGGAACAACAAAGAAACTGATGCCTCACTTTCGCTCGTGTTTATGTTTTCTTAATTATTATTTTTTAAATTACAATTCTCTCGAAGCAGCACCCGGTCATAACATGTCTTTGCAAAGTGAAAAAAAAAAAAATAAATAAATAAAAAGCGCGAGGAAAAAAAGTTTGCGGAGTTTCCCTAATCTGGCAATATGTAAATATTTCGATTACTTATGTAAATTCTATGCGCAAAACGTGCATAGCGGGGTTGCTAGAAAAATAAAAAATTAAAAAAAAAACTATTAGAGCGAACAACTAAAATATTTCATTTGCATGCGGCACTGTCAATTTTACTGCACCCCACGGTTGTTTTGTTCTTTGCTTCTTTTTTTTACGAGGCTTTGCATCCACTTCGATCCCCATCTGAGGTAAATTTCACAACGAGTATAGACAAACCGATTACAGCGCTGCAAGGAAGTGAATGATGCAAGCTTTATGCAAGATTTAAAGAGCAACCCCCCAAGATGCTATTTCTTTTTTTTCTTTTAGGCGGTTATAAAAACGGCAGCCTTGGGTGCGTTCATTCAGGCGGTATGCGTTCCTCATTCCGGCTTGTGGGTTGAAATGTTCATTAACCTTTTGGCGTAAACCAAACAGAAAATGGCTTCGAACCAAAATGATTCTTCGACGGTACCGTTATTGTGCCAAGTCCGGCAACCATGCCAGAATTGGCGCAATAAATATATTTTTTTCTTGTTGGCGTGGTTGGATATCTTTCGTGATATTAGAACATGATTAGTTTCGGGAAATCTGAGACCACCTCCGCCAAACAGGAATGTTCGATCTGCAAAAAAGAAAATTGTTTATTTTAACTGCACTTTTTTTTTCTGAGTTTGTTGATTTTGGCATTATTATGTTTTTTTTGTTTTTTTTTAAACCTGGTGCACGTTATATTCGGGTGCTGTTTTAGGCTATCACTATAAGAATGTTTCCTTTTAATGCGTCCCATGGAGCGAACCGGCGTTATCAGCTTTTGAAGCCGCGCGCCGAACGGAACCCAAATTCCCCTGTCCCAATGGAGCGAAGCCTGTCGTCTTCAGCAGCGATTTGACGAATAGGCTCCCATTGGCTGGCGCGCGTCATAGTTTCAAGGAACGCCACCCCATGGCACTGCGGGCCCCACGCCGGGAGCGCGCCGGTAAAAGGAACACGGTGGTGCGCGCTCGGCCGCTTCTACTCCTCTGGACGCCGACGAACATGGCGGCGCCTCAAGCATCTACATCGCCGGCGGCCGCAACCTCGGCAGCAGCGAAACCTGCCCGTCCACGCAAGTACACCGCGGGCGAACTAGGAGAGCGGAATAACTAAAAAGCTACGAGGCCCTGTCGCTGCGAACTAAGCACGATATTGTCTCCGTTATTAGCCGACTTCCCAGCGGAGTTCTGACGCCCCGTTCGAATTCTTTGGGTGCTATTTTCGAGTTTGCAAATGAAAATAAGCTCGACGATATATGTGGTGGTGATTTTCATGTGAACATACTAAATAATAATGTTTCAAATAAATAACTAGAAAAATTAATACTCATAAATGGTTGTCGGTGCGTTATTAGTTCACCGGCTAAAGTAAATGTTGCATCAAAAGTCTAGATAAGCTTGTTTATTTATAGTTACGAAAGATGCAAGGTCTGGAATACTAGTAATAAGTTATAACGTTAACGATCATCTTCCAATTTTAATGTGCGTCAAAACCCGTTGTCCAAATCACAAAGCGTCGGTTTCCTCCGTGTCAGACCACTCTGTTACGCCCGATGGTTTAGAAGGTTTGCGCAGAATGTAGCTAGTACAAATTAAAATCACGTGTTTTTTTTTTAATTTAGATTTTAATAAGGCGTGCAGTCTATTTTTGGAGGAGTTTAAAAATATTTACAAGGTATATTTTTCCTGCAAATTAATTTTTTTAAAAAGTCGGATTCGGACACCTTGGGTAACAGCTGATTTACTCATAATAATAAATATTAAAGACGCGCTTTATAAAAAGTTTACAAAAATTAGAGATTCGATGCACCTCGAGACGCTTAAATATTATCGTAATCAGCTAGCAGAAGACGGGAAAAGCTAAGGAGCGTTATTATCATGAATCCTCCAGGACTGCAGTACGCTGTAGTAACCGGGGTCCCAGTGCTTATGCATCATACAAAAACGACAGTGTGCATACCGATTCGAACGCGAGTCACCGCTATATCCGTGCTTCGAATGCTGCATGGTAATGAGTTCCAAAAGAAAACATGGACGTGCGGCATTCAAACCACGGATAATGCCGTGACTCGTGTTGGCAGACGGTCTTTTGCATGATGTGTGCGCAGTGTGACCCTGAGGGAAAATGTTAATTCGGCTGTCGGGCGCGGTAAACATTGCAAGAGGTGACCGGCGTTTGGCAGCAGCCGCAAAGCACTCTGCGTATTATTCACTTCCGGTTCGTAGCTAGCAGCCGACGCAGCACCATGGCGGCTATGGAAGCTTGTGCGGGTGTTGACACCCCGATCGATTCGAGTCATCTCTCTCTGCTGCTGGGTGACCTACGAATTTCTGAGCGACTGAAGTTACTTCTACGAACATGCTAAGTAGGAATCGGTACGCACAAGCATCGAGAACGGCCACGAAAGCGCGGGGCAAGTGCGGCCGGCGGCAAGCTACACTGGCGCCAGGCTTTCCGACTGCGCCAGTGACAACGACTGAGCTCATTTTATGTCCCTGAACTCTTTAACGGCCTCTCCAATACTTTTTTTAATTAGATTCAAAACGTATACTTAAAAAAACTACTAATAACGATCTGCTAAGGCCTTGAAAACTCGGCCTGTAATATTTAAATTCGCTGCTCTTTCCAGATATGTACGTACATATATGGTGCGAGTGTTTTTTTTTTTTTTTTCCTTTCCCTGTGTTTTTTTAGTTGACTTATTGCGCGTAATTATGAATGAGTTGTGTAATATATTTTTCTGGTTTGTCTTTTTGGCATGTTAGTACTTTTTTCTCTTTCATGCGATGTTTTGTATTATGTTTTCTACCTATGTTGTTTGTTGATTTTCCAGAACCATTATGCTTGGTGGTATATGCTTTTTTTTCGTGTTTTTTTCTTCTTGCAGGATTGTCTGCAATTTTTGTAACTGGTGTTTACTTTCGTCTTATGCTATGTTTATATATAACTATTTTTCCTCTACGTCAAAGCCGAGTCTAGTCCTACAAGCCGCTTTTGGCTTTTGACAGACTTGCTTTCTTTTGTATTGATATTTTATATTTGCAATAAAATTATTATCATTATTATTATTAAATAAAATGAAAAAACTACTACTACTACTACTACTACTACTCCCCTTCTCCTCCTCCTCCTCCTCCTCCTCCTCCTCCTCCTCCTCGCGGCTCCTTCGCAGTTTGCAGCGAGCAACCGAAGTTGTTCGCCGCAAACCGCGTTCAATAGATTTTTCAAAATTGAAAAAATCTATTGAACAGTTTTATGCTCTAATTCATTGTACAATTTCAATAATGTACTGTTGTGTGATATTTTGTATCTAATATGTTTGCTGGGGTATTGTGAGGTGATTATCTTCTGTTTCTCGTATAGTGCGATGCATGTTTTAAATGTGTGTTCTTCGGACTTCTGTGCAATCTGTGACATTCCATTTGCTGGGTTCTGTCCTTCAAGCCTCTACTGGCTTCGACTGACCTGTCACCGTATAGTGTTATAAAGGTATATAAATAAATGAAATGAAAAAAAAATTGAAATTATAATAAAGCCCCAGTCCCATATCCCCCATTGCTTCCCACGGTGTTCACGGCAGACATGATGAAATAATTATCTGCTGAGCTGTCTCACAAGCATGTTCTAAACGTGCTCGCTCCATGCAAGCTTCGAACATCTGTGCAGGAAGTTCTTGTATGACCAATGTGACTGCCACACGAAAGAAATGGGTGGATGAATGGATGTTAATGGCTTTACCCTTCGTAACGGACGGTAGCTCGCGCCACCTTGCCTACGTGTAAAGAGACAAACACATGACAAACGAGCCTAAGTCTAAAACTATAAACACGGATAAACGAGCCTCACACGGTGTGTGCAGACACTCTTTTACGATGTATTGGCCGTATGACCGGGGCTTAAGCGTGAGAACTCGCAACCTTCTGAAGCACCGCAAAAGTAAAAAATACATTTCGTAAACACTCGGGGACGTTTCTACGCCCCAAAAAGTTACGCAACAAAAACAAAGACCAACAATTTCTCGGTACACTGCGCGCAGTGTCCCGAGAATAAGATAAACGTTTTTACCAAAGTCATCGGGTTTCTCCCGCTGCCGGCTTTTATTCGATGTGACTTTTGTGAGGTTAGGAACTCGATCTCATACCTAAGGATCAGAAATTACTTACCCTGTGTGCCCTGATGGAATGCCAAAGGCAAACAATAATGAATCTCGGAAGTGTTAGACTAATATAATCAACGAAAACATGCAACAAATTCAAATAAATGTATGTTTCTTTTTTTCTCTTGCGACAAGATAAATTTTAGTACATTTGCAGAGAAACATATGTTCATCACTTTGGGTGACCATTATGTGTACAGGAGACATTACCAAGTTATTTGTTTTTGTTGTTTTTTTCCCCATTTTGAAGGTTTAAAGTGCCTCGACTGTCATTTTTGAAATACATTAGCTGCGGCATAATTCAAACTGGACAAAAGAGCCACTCGCCTAAATGGTTCTTAACGACCAACGTATTGAGACACGCCTCGATAAGTCCGATTTTCGCGCATGAAGAAAGTCATTAACCGCTTAGCAGAAGAAGGTGCGCTATGACCTCGTGGTACTCGGGAAGCGATTACAATTCTCGCATTCCCTCGCGCTGAGACGTGGGCCGCTTAATCCTCCTTTCCACCCTAAGACAACTACCACGACTTCCGGTACAAGCTCGGCGGCCGCCTACTGCCGTTTTAATGATCCTAATATATGTACACCCGCCAGCGATATGAAGGTGAACGCCGGACCGCCGATCGGTCCGTGCTATCAGCGCCATAACGGGGCTGCCATGGCGGCTCGCTTTCGTATCGCGCGCTTCGCCGAAATGAAGCGCTTGGATCAAGCGCTGTTTTTAGATCTGGCACGTGGATCGAAAGCTCGCGGTGAAGAACCCAGGGATCCTGGGTTCAATCCCCACCCCTGCCCGTTTCGATCTGGATGAGCATCGTACCGGCGTGCGGTCGTGTATCACTACTGCGTGATGCACGTTAAAAACCCCAGGCTATCTGTTGTACTGCTCTGGCTATATTGCTCATCTACAGCGAGTGATTCGTCGCAACTTTGAAACGGCTGACCGACTACACGCTGTATAAATATCCACACAACCCCAATTATTATTTCACATCTGCTGCTGCTCCCTGCAGAAAGCGTGGAAGTGGGTTTCGATTTCGGCATCGCTTTTTGTGGGCGCCGTGCCCACCTCATAGCCGGTAAATGATTTGCACATTGCACGTGAACGTGAGCGGACGTTGTTCGGCATGGCTTATCAGTGACTCAACCGCTTTCTGCATTCATGAGCGAAGGCTAATAACTGCAACAAATGGGAAGTGGGCTGTGATTAAGCAATAAATATATATATACAAAAGAAAGATAATCTCGAACGTTTCAGCAGAAATGCCGCCTCGAGTTCCAAGAGATGCGCGCGTCCAGATCGTTGTCCTTGCTCAGGAAGGACTTTCACGGCACGAAATATTGCGCAGAGTTAGAAGGCCCGTCAAAACCATGCAAAGTATTATTGCAGATTTTCGGGATGACGATGGACGCTTGGACGATGTCCCCCCCACCGTCGCCGTCCCCGCGCAACTACAGCAAGAGAGGACCGTCGCATCCTCGAGGCAACCTTAGACGACCCTTTCCTCGCCGCCAGGGATATCAGGGACGCACTGGAGCCCGAGATCAGCGACACTGCTGTTCGGAGACGTCTCTACGATGCTAGCCTACACAGCCATGTAGCTTGCCAGTCGCCGTTGCTGACGGAAAGGCACAAGCAGCTGCGGCTGACTTCACCCACTCTCTGGAGAATTCGAGTGTGGAAGACTGGACCCACGTCATCTTCAGCGACGAGTCTACGTTCTGCACCGGTTAGACCAGCAGAGGCGAGTTAGGGGGCCTGAGAAACTTCCGGCAAGCTTTATCAGCCCTGAAGATATTATACTGTATAGATTCATCCTTCCCCTGGAATGTCCAAGGCCATAGTGACCAAGCCTTTCTGAGAAATCATCAGTGGTGAGCTATAAGCTTGCCGTCCACCCTAAAGCCTGAAACTACAAACCAAAATACTAGCCTTACCTGAAATAATGATAGCCAAGCTCATTCTTGGCTAGAGGAGACAAAATGCTCCCGTTTCCTGCGGATACGAAACTCACTTTATCCAGGAAGTGACCGCAAGGGGCCATAGGTGCGTGAATGTCACGGGTGCCATATCCGACAAGGACTGGCCCCATCTTCAGGATCGACAGGCGCCTGACGACGGAAGTTTACTGGGACATAATTGACCACGTCTTGATGTCCTACGTCCTAGATGGCCCTTTCCGGATGGTGATTTTTGGTTTCAACACGATCTGAGTCCCATCCACACGTCCCGTTCCACCAGATGCTTCTTGCTGAGCTGGACATATGGGAGCTGCCATGGCTCTCCAAAGGCGCTGACGTCAATTCATCGAAACATCTGGGGCATCAAATCAAAACTAGCCACTCAAGAGCTTCACAGCGCATCTCCAAACAACTCTGGGAAGCGTCCAACGAGAGTGGAACAACCCGCACAACAACGACGACCTGATGCTCCACCTCTACAGAAGTCTGCCACACAGAATCCAATCTTTAATTCACGGAGAAGGAAACTTCTTAAGATTCTAAGGCCCCGCTCAGATCGACGAAGAATGTCAAACATCAAACGGCACTGTCAGGAATGAAGAAAAAAGGGAGGGGTTCCTGCCTCATGTTCTGCTCACCGGAAGCACAAGTCCTATTAAAAGAATGGTGAAAAATTGCGAGCTGCCTACGTTTAATGGCGTTCGCAATGCACGTGTGTTCTTGTGATACAAACGCGCGTGTTTAAAATGAATAGAACAATCATCGCGCCATGATAGCCTCAATATGCAGTAACATGAATCATATATAATTAATTGGGGAAGGGACGGGGGGTGGGGGGCTT